>JAPDER010000067.1:0-135714 GCA_027569225.1 Aspergillus panamensis | reverse complement strand
TTTTGTCCGGGTTTTCTTTGTTTTTTTGTTTTTCTTTTGTTTGTTGTTGTTAATTTTTATTTTTGCAGTTTTTGTTTTTTTTATTTTAATCCCTTTTTTTCTTTTATGCTTTCGGATATTCATCCTTTTATTGTTTATTTTTGTGTTTTTTGTTTTGTTTTTTGCCACCCATTTTAAATTTATTATAATATGTATTTTACCCCCCCCCCCCCCCCCCCACCCAACAAGCAGCACCAACACGATCTAAATAATACGCTATCGTTCTTGGTTCCTGGAGCCCGAAGGGTTTCTCCGTGGAATCATTTGACTCTCCCCGCCGCCATCGGCCATTTCTGATATGTGCCTTCCTTCGGATCATTTCTCTCATTTGACCCGCTATTATCTCGTTGAACGGTTCTTTATCGTTGTCTAGAATTGCTTCTATCTACTGTACAATGAGGCGACTGATTGCACTGCCTAGAATAGAAGACAACCCGAGGATAGAGATACTTAGCATACCATACTGCACTGTATTTTACTTTAATTTACTTTTCTTCGGTTGCGGAGACGGCTGTGGCACCGTCGAGGCTGAAAGTCTGGTACCGAATGGTTCCTTTTTTCCCTTGATTTGAAATTAATTCTTTTCTTTTTGTATATAAAGTACATTCATACCCCCGCTAAATGCCTACCTGACGGGAGTGAAAATAAAAATAAAGAATGGAAAATGAAGGGTTTGACATCGCCATCTGAGAGAGATATGAGATCTTTACAATCAATGAATAATAGAAATTCCAGTCCACTCCTTTTCCCCGAATCTAATTCCCATTAAGATAATTGCCCTACCAACCCAATTTGTGTTTAAGCAACAGACAGATAAACATGATTCGACGGCGCTTAAACTGGAAGACCAAAGCCCAGAGGGAGGGTAAACTAAATCCATGCTGACCAGGGGGGAACCGCGACCCGTTAAGAAGTCTTTCTGAAGATGTCATAGGACTGGAGCCAAAGAGGACAGAGCAAAAAGAAAAGACCACAACCAGAGAATCCCCTTCACCCAATTTCCTCTTCTGTCGCTACCCACCCCTAGATCATGACAACTAAGTAGTTTGCACGAGTTTACTTAAAAGTGATAGACATAAATCTCCCAACGGTGTTTCTCCCCGGCAAACAACTGGAATTATCTACTGATTGTCCAGTGCCCACACTATTGCCCGTGCTGTCAAGGAAGAAGACGAATAGTGTTCCCGACTCAGCCATGGACGTGGACCTCTCTACCCACACCGTCGGCTACACCGTGCTCTCTGCACGTACCAACCCGCGAACAAAATTATAATCGTGACCGATTGCATCGGAAACTGCGCCCCTCTTGGACCCTCTACGGCAGAAAATATGCACACCGGCTGTCTTCCGGGTGGGGTATGCCAGAAATCCTCGCCGCACACCAACAGGAGCAGCAGCAGCCTAATCGATCTTGAGGAGGGTGGCAATCAGTCTCTTCCCTCTCCTTGGGCAGATCGTACAGCCATCTTCCGCGGTTCCTCGATAGTCAGACCTGCAGGATTGTTTCCTGTGCATTGACTAGCTATAATGGTACAGTGCAGCCGCGACAATCAGGGAAAGCCGCCAAGGGCGGAAATGCCGTGAATTTTTCTATCATCGCTATCTACCAATCTAGCCCTATCTCTATTGTTTCATCCAGGAGAATCTTGTACGACACGCGCACGGAGCCTCTATTGTTACTGTAAGGTTTGAATTCTTGTGTACTTTGTCTTCCGGGTACCTTTCCCAGTTTGATGTGGTCATATCCCACCTCGGCTGTTTCTGATACATCACTTCATGCATCATTTGTGGCAAACAATCAGATGAGAGGGCCGGAAGTGACTCCATGGGTCTACAGCTCTCCTGTTCTGACATGCAATCCAATGATCAATCACATCGTCTTCCTCGTGTATTCTGCGAACTGCACGTGCAGGCAGTCGAGAAAGCTCCTCGATGCTCTCCACCCTGTTCTCTGCATGCGTCCCAATTGGGTATGTGCGCCCTCTAGACAATAATAAATAGCCGAGTATAGAGAACAAAAAAGAAACTACTGTATCAGCACTGTTAGTCAACTAATCTAGTGGATTCATACATGCACAGATGTCCCGTGCGTGCATCAGATGGGGGATCCTCGCACATCCGCAGTTGTGGCTGGCTGGGTCGAGATTATGAAGATTCATCAGCTTGTGTCTGCAGGATATTCTACAGATTCCGGTGCGTGAAGGAAAAAAATGGATTTCCCTGAAGCAATTGGAAAAGAATATTGGCTGTCATGAGCTGGACCTGTGATTGGCACCGAAACCTGACGTCGTCTGTGATTGACAGGTCGAGGAGTTGCTATCTGTCAAGTGTCAACTCTGTCACTTGAACTAACCAATGAACTAGTAACTGGGCAGGATGAAGGATTGACTTGACCCCCTCGATCACGAAATCACGATACAAAACGAATGGCACTGAGATATTCTGTTACGTATTCGGCACCATGGCGTACCTACCAAGTATCTAGTAGATTTTCTTCAACCTACTGCGTCTAATTTCATTGAGCTCTGGCAATTGAAAGGAAAAAAATATTTCGTCATGGGCACTTGATTGCTGCCTTTCAATCATGGGTCGATGGAGTAGACTGGATTCCTCGTAGATGTGGAATGCCCGCCCATCTTTTCAGTTGATCATCATATCCACTCCTGATTAGGTTACAAAGTCATTATTATTCTCAGCTGTTACCTAGTTATTATCACCAAACCCAATCTTTCGGAAATCATACCCGAAGTCCCCTCTCTGCGCCGTTCAGGTTATAGCCTCGCGCCGTTCAGGTCATACATAGCCTCGCTTCCCCAATATGGTAGGGAGTGAATGATTTCGCCAAACCCATCAATCACACAATATTTATCAAATTACATGTCTCTCTATCAAGATCACCTCTATCAATCCTTCTACTGGGCTCCATCGCAGAAAGTCCATGTTTTCACTCATTTCTTACTGCTCCCTTCCTGATCCAATATTCTGAGCTTCGTAAGATCCATGCTCGCTTTCTCCTTTGTCCGTCAGCTGAGCCCATCGATAGTGAAATAGCCTACCGAGAGATTTTTTCTTTCAACGAGAGTCGGGTGTGAGCTCCATCGCTACTCTCCTAGCCCAACCCAGACGATGCTCCGAAAGGACTCTTCGCTAAGTCAATCCTAATAGCTCCGGCCCCGTTCCCCTCTCGTCTCCACAGGTCTTCGCTTCCTAGATGCTCACTGCGTTAAATTTAGCATGTTTAGTGGGATTCGCCCTTTTAGCCGCGCGAATCCTAGAGGGAGATCCTAACAGGGATGTTTGTTGGCTTCCAGGTAAGATTCCAAATCCTCCTTGTTTCTCCACGCAATCACAGCCCACGAAGTCTCCAAGACTCGCAAGCGCCGAGATGTCGAACAGCGTTATCAAAGAAAATCCTTTCGTCAACACCAACACCAACATGCCATCATGATCACGATCATGAGCAATCATTTTCCTAGCTAGGAGGCATAAAGAAAACGTTGCCAACGCTATCACACACCAACGACAAAGGATATTTCCGGAACGTGTCCCCCCCGTCCCACTATAGTTGAGCTTAACCCAAGATGGAGACGATATTTTGATTTGCAATGGACCATTTTGATCTCAAAATTGCCAAGATGCCATTTTTCGAATCCAATCTCCTTTCCACGAGGCGCGATGGAGATCGTTACTCCATGTTCTCTGGCTTTGTTCCCCGGCTAGACCTGTTGTAAGCTTCCTTATTGCTTCTAACTTTATTCTATGCTGATTAGTGGGATTTCTTATCTCTCAACAGCACGGAGAAATCCTAACGAGAAAAAAAAAAGCGAAATGGAAACCGATCGATATAACACTTTCTGAAACAAGTTGATATCCCCACATCGGTGTTCTTACCGACAAGGTTTCACACTCGTTCTTCGGGGATTCTTCGGAGAGTTAAAAGCTGAGAGACAGCTCCACCTAGCATTCCGATGGCCTTCGAATGGAATCAACTGCTGGGGAAGCGAATAAAGTTAAGGCTACACACGATAAGTAGTCAACAACCGCTCCTGAAGGAGTCAAACTATCGATTCATATCCGTTATCACCTATGCTTCCGGTTCCCCTCCCTCTCTCACATATACCTCAGTAGTTTTGCTCCTCGATTGACTCCAGTCCGCATCGATTGGCTCGGATAATTAGCTGCGAATGCAGTGCTTTCTTTTCTTTGTTGTGATCATGGGGGGGGGAGGAGTGATATCTCTAGATGCTTAGTCTTGTGAGGTTAAGACCAGAAGAGCGATTACCTCATGATGAACGAAGTGTGATAATATTTTTCTCTTTGTTTTGTTTCTCTTTCTTTCTTTCACCCTCAATTGCACCCATCACATTTAAATCCTGATGTGATAGCGCTCCAAAATCCACCTGCAAGGCGCAGCACGCAAAACCGAAACAAGAATAAGGTGATGGAGAAAAGTAGCACTAGACTTATCTACTACTGCGAGATCCCCAATGCAGTCTCCCACATGATCTAGATCGATCCCTCGCACGAGGCTCGAGCCAAATCACATCGACTTGTTTATTCGAACTAGAGCTTCATCTCTCTCATCCAAAACCCATCCTGTGAGTGCTAACCGCTAAGTTAGATCCTCGACATTATTTTCAAAGATGAGCGGTGTGAAATTAAACCGAATCCTTTTATTATCTAAGTAAATTAATCCTTGAATATGGAGTATCTTCCTTGGTGACTTCATCCTCGACCTAGCTGCCTCGCAGCGAGTCAAAAGAATCTGATCTGATCCGACCCGATTTATACCTCCCCACGACCAGTCAGCTCACTCGCGCGCCGAACCCCAGAGAAAATCAATTCCCATTTTAAGACAATTGAATATATTTTTCAAAATAATCACGGGGTAGGTTAAACTAGTAGTAGTTAGCAGGTTAAGCAAACATTATAATTCCAACCATTCCATCCACATATCAAAGAATTCCCTTGGATGGAGGGCAGGAAGGAAGAGGCTTGAAGGATTTCTCATGTTCTTCTTTCTTTCTTTCGAAGAAAGTTTGTCTGGTGGAAATTTTATAAAATCAGGGTCCCAACTAGATACTTGAGTCTAGAACTGGATGTTTCCTTCACTGTTGGGGGGGAAGGGGGGGGTTAAACGACGGGTTCGCCAAGGTCGATGGACTCTGTAGGGTTCTTTTGATTTTGTTTGTTGAGGTGGTCTATACTAGAGAATCTGTATAGGACGGTCTAGAACATTGTTGCCGAGGTAAGTCTGCTTCACTTGGGAATAGAATGCTGCAGGAGATTGTATGTCAATGGCAAAAAAATGAGGAGAGATTGTTAAATTGCAATTGCTATAGATTGAAATTGACGAGCTGAAAATATATAACTAGACCCACACACTAGAGCACCATCCAATAGCTCTCCACAGGAAAAATGTAAAAGAGCCACCCCAAAATAGAAGAAACAAAAGAGAAAACCCCGAATACACATCGACATGTATTGCGATTTTGGTACCTGTATACAAACGACGCCTTCCAACTCCAGCCTTCACCTTCATCTTTTTTCTTTTGACCGCCGGCCCTGAACCCTCAAGGAAGAAGTTGAGAAAACTAGAAAGGGAGTAGAAATGTAGACACATACATGCCATGCTATGGGTAAGAATAAGAAGTAAGAGCAAAATATAAAGTAAACAAGATATAATAGTAATAATAATAGGAGAGAAGATATTAGCGCAAGAGAGGTACAATTACAGAAGAAGACTGGTGTTGTCTTTCAAAAATGAATATCGAAAAAATCCGCCTAAATAGAGATAAAACAGTCAACGAAATCAAAGATCAATGTCGCCTCTTACGGAGACGATGCTCTTTCCCCTTCTTGGACTTCTTCTTGCTCTTGTCTGGAGGAAGAACAAGCGGTTCGTCCTTCATATTCCACTCCATGAACCGCAGAAGATAGTCATCAACATGGCCCATCTGCGGCTCTTCATCCGCTACTCCATCTGTAAGAGGAACCTGTGACAAGTCCTCGGGGTGTGATGCTGGTGTTGCCGCTTCAGCAACGGTAGTAGCCGAGGGAGTACCGGCCTGTGTCGGGGCTCCAGAGACCCGATCCTCAAAGTCCCCATCGTCGGCGTGCTCTAGCTCCTTCTGTGCGTTTTTAGCAGCATCGATATCTTCTTTATCTTCTGCCTGTTCAAAGACACGAGCGCCACCGCCAACCCGGTTCTCAAGCACCCGATCCATAGCTGCACTAGCCTCGTCCTGTCCTTCCAAAGATTCGTCGGCACCGATCATTTCGCGGACATCGAGCTTTCTGAAGTAATCGGTGGTGAATCCACCCTCCTGGATCACAACATCGTCCAACATTCGCTTTTGGTTCGCTTTGCGGAGAATATTGGACTCGATGGTATACTCTGACACGAAACGGTAGATGTGAACATCACGCGTTTGCCCGATACGATGGCAACGGTCCTGGCATTGCTTGTCCATTGCGGGGTTCCAGTCTAGGTCGTAGAAGATGACAGTGTCAGCGCCGGTCAAGTTAATACCTAGTCCTCCTGAACGACTCGATAGGATAAAGGCTAGGATTCGGTTATCATTGTTAAACCGATCGGTGAGAATCTGGCGCTGCTCAACTTTGGTGGTGCCATCAAGCCGAAGGTATCGGTGTCCGTGGATGTTGAGGAATTGCTCCAGAACATCCAGCATCTTGGTCATCTGCGTGAAGATCAAAGCCCGATGACCACCAGCTTTCAGGTCCCGAAGTAATTTGTCAAGTCTTTGCAGCTTACCGCAGTCGTACTGCAGAAGCCTCTTGTCCGGGAAAGCGATGGAAAGGCGCATTTGAGCTTCGTGGAAAGGGTCGTAGGAGGGGAATCTTTCTTTCCTAGTTAGATATCGCGTCTCGATGGGCGTCAAGGTGGCTTCTGTGATCCCAGCGGCGACTGCCGCAGGAGTAACACACGCAAATCTTTGAATATAACCATCCATAGCCTGAGACCGTTCTTCGACGGAAAGGATCATTGAGGCAAGAACAGACGACTGACTAGACAGCCAATCGGCATAAGAGCGTTTCCGTAGAGGCCCGTTGGCAGTTGGCCGCTGCTTGCTATCTGCGGTGAGAAATTCGATAAGGCTGGTTCCGTACACGGGACGACGCCCGTGGCGTTTTGACTCGAAGTACAAAGATCGTTCCAGCTCCGCCATCCTTTTCTTCCTGGAGTTATTCTCCAGCGCTTCCAAGGCAGACCGCACGGTTGAGCCATTGAAACTCATTTTCCAGTTAGTCCGATGATACTGGCGTTCCCGAAGCGTGTTGAAAGGCCCGTAAGCCATGAGTCTAGTGCTGTCCTCTGCCAGCCTGCGTGAGATATCCTCCCTAGAGATGGGGACTAGATTGAGAAAGTCGAGGTCAAGCTTGGTAAGAGGATGTTCAAATAGAAGTCGACGGCGAACGAGAACTTCCTTGGTTTCATATTCAGTGGCAATAGAGCGCGGCATTGCAAAAGATGTGGAGATTTGTCGGGTTTCAAAGAGGTCTGGGTGGTTGCACACTTTTCGCAGCTGCATTAGACAATTGATTATGGAAAGATAGTTTCCAGACGCAAGAGTCTCCTTGGTCTGGGCCCTCGACATGAAGCCATCATATAAGTACCTTTGGCGTTTCGAAAGTCGGCAGTAAACCACATGTTCGTATTTCGCTGGCATCTGCTTCTCGACATCCGCTTTGAGACGTCGTAAAATATAAGGACGTAGAACGGTATGAAGTTTGGTAACTACTCGTTTTGCTTCTTCATCCATCGTCTCCCTGCCATGCTCTAGGATTTGCTCCACAGGCCGTCGAAACCACTCCGAAAAGTTCCTCAGGTCTGCAAATCCTTCAATGCCACCATCATCACCATCAGAAGGCATCAGGAAGAAGAGAAGAGACCACAGTTCTGTGAGATTGTTCTGAAGTGGAGTGCCGGTGAGTAGAAGCCGGGCTCGCGTCCGGAAGGTGAGTAGCGCTTGCCACCTTTGAGAGCGGAAATTTTTAATGTTATGAGCCTCATCGAGAATCATATAATGCCAGGCTCTGCGTTTCAGCACTTGCTGATCCTGCAAGACTAGTTGATATGATGTGATCAGGACGTTCCAGCTCGTATCATCCATCCAACCCTTTCGCTTCTGCCGGCGCTCCTCCTGGTTACCATAATATGTCATGATCTTGAAACCAGGGCACCATTTCTTGAACTCCATCTCCCAATTCAGGATAACACTGGTGGGGACCACGACTAGATGCGGGCCCCAGACTTCATGCTCCACAGCTAAATGTGCGAGCAAGGCAATTGTCTGAATTGTCTTGCCCAGCCCCATCTCGTCTGCGAGAATGCCGTTAATTTGATTGGTATACAAGCCGGCGAGCCAGTCCAAACCAAAATGTTGATACTCTCTCAGTGTTCCTCGAAGAAGATGAGGTATCGGCGTTTTTAACCCTGGGGCCGGGGATTCAGTCGACTGCACAGGATTCTCAGCAGGGGCTTCATATGACGAGACAGACTCGGGCTCGGATGGTTTCGTGGCGAGCGTGCCGGGAGACGCTTCGCTGGAGGCAACTCCGCTTTGGTAGGGCTCATGTTGAATATGGATGGTTTCCTCGGAAGGCTTGGGGTTGAGTGATTCATCCGGCTCGTCAACTTGAGGCGTATCGTCAATAGAGTTGACATCCGCCATTTCGACTTCTTGAGATTCATTCTGCACATGACTGGAGTCGGGAGCCGTGTCGGGAGCTGGCGGATCCATATCTATACCCTGAGACCCTATTTCTTGCTTAGCTGGCCCATTAGGAACAAGGGAAACTTCGTCTGGGTCTTCCGGATCGTCCTCGTCTTCATCAGACGATACGGATTTAGAGTCGTCAAAATTGTGAAGCGCTCCACTGGTGTCATCTTCGTCATCACCACTTTGATGGAGGTTATTATCCCATGCTATGTCCTTTGAGGAGAAAAATCCCAATAATCCAGGTCCGTCATCATCTTCATCCGACTCTGCATCACCTGTATCTTCATCATCATCATCGCTCTCGCCCATATCGTCATCCATATCAGTGGAAGCGTCGCTGTCGTCCATGAGCATTGGGTCAACCTCGTCAAGCTCGATCTGAACTGAAGGATTATCAACTGAATGTGTAGGGATTGGGGTTTCGTTAGAGTCTGAGTTATCGCTATGTTCTGAAGCCGCGTCCGAATCATCTAGGCCTTCAGGGAGATTCGCATATTTGAGTCGTAGTTCCTCCGCGGTTAGGCCTTCGTCATCATCCGCTTCGTTTTCGCTTTCACTCTCAGAGCCCGTGGACGACATGTTGCTTTCACCTTCGTCATCGCCGGATTCATCACCCGTTCCAGATTCATCGTCATCAGAGGTCTCTAAATTATCACTGCCAATTTCGCCCAAAATCTCCATTCGCCTCTTTTCGAACAGCATCGTGGACTGTTTTATTGCACGATCCAACGCAAGCTGATCCTTCGCTTTACGCTCTTCCTCCCATCGCGCGAGACGAATTCGGTCCACCTCCGCCCGAGTCAGGTCAAACATCTTTTTCAGGTCTTTGGCCAGTTGTTTGCGCTTCCCACGCATTTCTTCCTGCTGTTCTCTGAGGATATCTTCCGGGTCCTTATTACGCTTCCTCCATGCATCCGCGCACCATTGTGCGAAAAGCCGGGCCGTATTGCGATGACGTCGATGTTCTTGGTCCAGGAGCCTTTTAAAGTAAAGAGCATGTGCGACTAAATGGTCTTGATGTGAGTACTGCTGGGCCGGCTCCTCCTGTTGCTCTGGAAGGAAGGCAGAGCACACATTTGAGCTCAAAGGACCACCAGGTTCCATAGCATCAGCTACGCGCTGTCGTTTATGGGCTTCCTCACGCGCTTCATCCGGTGTGAACACCAACTCGCTGCGTAATTTCGTGTCTTCATTCTCAACCCATTCTTTGAATGAACCATATCTCCTAGGGGCTAGAACGTGCGATGGGTGTTGAATTTGAATCATTGGTTTCTTAACCTTGATACGCAACCGAGGAACCCGTTGACTATTTTCATCGCCATCGCCGTTACCAATCTCGGTATCTCCTAGCTCCTTCTCAAAATCATCTACTTCATCAATTGTTGTCTGCGCGGTAGTCAGGGAAGACCGAATCGATCGATTTGACGCTTGTTTCGAGGTATTGACGGAATTTCGATTCACGTGGTTTGGAGCTCCGGAGCTTTCAGACTTTGTTCGTGTATGTGCGCGTTTAGGTGCTGGAGAATGCGAAATGCCTTGCCTACCGGCCCCCCCCCTTGTAGCTCTGCCGACAGGAGACCCGTTAGTAGTCGTAGCGCCACCCGACTTCCCATTCACGTTAGGACGCGATGGGGACATCGACAGCGGGGAAGGCGCGACCCCCTTACCCCGTGTGGAGGCATTTCTGCCTACAAGTTGTTTTTGGGCTGCTCGCGTGTGTCTTTTTTCCGATGGTGGCTGGAACTCGATCGGGACCGTGTTAACTCGGGAAGACCTACGCTTGCCATCTTGAAGAAAAGACGTCGGCCCATCAGCCCCAGCCTTTTTCCAAGGCGGGGACGCAGGCCGGGGCGTCGAGCGGCGTGAGGGAGTAGGACCTGCGACTTTTCGCCGCTTCGATGGAGGTCCGTCTCTGGAATCGGCAGGTGTGTCTTCTTTTAGCTCGGAGGGTATCGAATTACGGGTCGCAGAATCATTAAAAATATCGGGCGTAGCAACTTCAGATGCGGAGGTTTCAATTTCCGGGGTCACTCGTTCATTTTGGTGCGATATACCATTCAGGGTGCCGTTTTGCATGTCTTGTAACCACGGAGACAGGGGCCCTCTTCGAAGCTGACCCCAGTTTTCCCAACGAGGACACGGTTGGAAGGGGTAAAATTAGCATCAACAGGTAGAGGCAAGTGATTCAAAGTGCCACCAAAAATTTGGCATAGTTATCGGCACTCTAACGTGGCTGACAAGAAAAAAAGCAGTTGGGATGGATGGAATGCGTGAAGAGGTGGTTTTTTCATTTTGTGACGAGGATAACTCCGGGGGACGTGTATGTAAGCGGCGAGCGTGTCGGGCGGCGTTTGGCTGCCTAAGGCATGCAGGCACCCACCACAAACCTCCAGTTAATCCGAATCCCGTCATTATCGCTTTCACCTCATCCCATGGCCGGTTGAGCATTTTCCTCCCTCTCTCATCACACCACATCCTCCAATTCACAGCAGCAGAACTGTGAGACCAACCCGTTTATTTTTCTAAGATCCTCACATATGTGTTTTCAGCACTGACCGTTCCAAATAGATGCTGTCTCGACAGATTTTGGCCCGGCGCCTGCCCCAGGTTGCCCTTCGCTCTGCCGTTCCCCGCGCCTCTTTCTCACAAGTTCGAGCTCTCGCTGCCGAGATCGAAGATCCTTTGCAGGTATGGTGTGCCTCAGCAAGTTGTATGGCTGGTTTTCGCGCGCCAATTGACACCCTTAATTCTTCCTACTACAGAATGGCAACTACCAGAACCCTCCCCGAATGAAGCGAGCCTTTAGAGACCCCTACGGCGATTGGTGGGACAAGCAGGAACGACGCAACTTCGGTGAGCCCGTCCACGAGGAGAACGAAATTCTTGGTGTCTTTAGCCCCGAGCAATATACCCATATCGCCCCGGGCAAGGGTCTGTTCCAAGTCGGTGCTTTTGTTGTAGCCTTCTTAGGACTTTGCGGTGTTGTCAGCCTTTACTACCCCGACAAGCCCAGCGCTCCTAAGACATATGTGGATGGCTTGGAGAAGGAGCTTGGAGGTGCAAATGTCGTCGTGGTGCGTTGACCATCCTCCTGGCCCCTGATATAATTTTTGACGATTCCTAACCTTTATTTTAGGCCCGTAAGCCCAACGAGGACTCCTGGTGATCGGAATATGTTTTGATATGTAAATAAATACAATGCGATTTCTTTTCGGCGTCAATTGAAGGCCTAGTTATAGGTATGGGAATGGGCTGTTTTGCGGCCGTTCATCTCAACTATTGAAGCTCCCGCGTCCCTAGAACTCGTTATTCTAGGCTTTATCTTGCGGATAATGTAGAATTGAGACGGTGTCTACTGCTTTCCTTCCTTTATCAGAGAGAAAAAGGAATTCGTCATGCCTTGAACCGAAAGCTAGCCAAGCAGAATTCAGACACTTCAACAGATTAACCTTGGAATGATATAAAAAGGGCGATGTGATTATTTGTTTTGGTTTTGGGCTCTCTTTTTCTACCCAGATATCTGGTGGTCATGGGCTAATAGTCGATCATGCAAGTTAAAAAAAAAAAAAAAAAAACAAAGGCAAGATAGGAACAGCATAGCCATAACATACTATATTTTAACTATTTTAAGATGGATAATGAAATAATTCATCCCCCAAAAGGTAAATCCAAATGCTGTATTCTTTAGGCGCCTTCTGGGGCGATGGTGCGACGGTGGTAAGTTTGGCCGCGACACCTACGTCAGTCTAATTATATTATTGGGGGGTTCTTTTTTTGTTTCAGGCGCTGCAGTACATCAAAGCACTCCCGCAGCACCAACACACACCCCTTTCCTCTTCACCTCGACCGCCACCGCAATTTCTACCCGATAGATATTCTATCTGGTCTTCTTCATCCTGCGAAGCAAGCGTCAGCCCGAATATATTCCAGGCGATTTCCATCCAGCTGGCCCTGGTTGGTGGTCTGATCGGTCTGATCGCAAGTTGTGCCCCCATGGTCCCGCACTCCGCGGCTCCCCTCCTTTCAAACATTGAACGATCCAGATAGCCAACAAGTCCCCATGTCGACGGCATCGACGCAATCCCGAGGAGTAAACCGACGGATTAATAGCATTCAAAATGACGTCCATCATGCGCGCAATCTTTCCTTGTCGCGCCGGCGTCCTATCACCTCCACGGTTGCCTACACCTACGCTCTCCGAGTAGCGTTCCTCTCCCACCTCCTTCATCCTCGTGCACGGCGGGTACAGAATGTACCGGCTCCCCAGCAGCGCCTTAAAAAATCCTCAACATCGTTCCATGATTTGATGAGCGACTTCTCCCTGCTTCGGGATTCCAAGAGCTCCAGGTTCCCCCATGGCTTAATATCAGAGCTTGAGAAAAGGTTGACGAAAATCTTAATGGGTAGAGAGACGAGGAAGGAATACCAAGATCCACTGGTTGTGAGGACGTTCGCGGCGTTTCTCAATACCTTGAAAGACCAGTCCTTCAAGAAGCGGATGGAGAAGGATCGGAGGGCGGAGGATCTTGTGCTCATTTTCTACTCGAACGCCACAAAGGAGTTGAGCAAGGGGAAAGAACCGGATGATGATAGCTGGAAATTTATGGTAGATCGACACGTCGCCCTTTTTGTTCGGTTGCTCTCCCTGATTTTGAAAAGCAACGAGTGGGCCAAAGACCGACCGGAGTTGGCAAATCGATTGTCTGTGTTAGAGACGAAGCTCCTCTCTCAAGACCAGGATCTCCTGCAAACCACCGGGCCCTCGACGGTGGAGGTGGTGGCCCCATTAAGCTATGATGTAAAGGACATGCCACTGGTGCAGCATATCTCAAAGATTTTTAACGTGAATCTTTCCCAAGTCCAATCAGACATTGATAAGCATCGGAGTGTTTGGACCGAGCAGGCAGCGCTCCGGGACCTGAAGACTTATCAAACTCACTTGAGCTTAAACACCGGCAAAACCCTCTCCATGCAAGACTTTGAGGACGAAGAAGCGTATGAAACCTGGAAGAAGAACGAAGGACCGGATTTGTCACAGATGATGCTGGCCATAGTGCAGGCAAACCCTGAGCTTGCTAAGAGCACACCAGGTGGTGTGCTTCCACAGTTCAACGCCGCTGCAGGTGACCATGGTCATGGTGATCCAGCTTTCAACTCTGGCCGACCAACGTCTTACGTTATCGATCAACCTATTGACATGAGCTCGCTCTCGCTAAATAACGAAAACCCAGATGAATCAGTCACTTACACATACATACCCCCGGACCCGAGGTCGATCTATATTTCAATTCTGGCTCAAGCCCTAAGCCATGACCTGAAAGATCGCGAGCTGGATGCTATCCAAGCTACACCGGAAGTTCCATCCATGAAGCTACTCTCCAAGCAGTCAACGGAACTTCTGAATGAAATATGCCTCCGTTGGCGAATTCCCATATTCTCTAGGATGGTTTTGTTTCTAGACGCCGTACGGTCTAAATTCGTGGATAACGAAATTGACCTAGGCACGTTAGACTCAGCATTTGCATTTGTGAAAGAAGTACCGGCTTCGGATGCTAAGAAGCGTAATAGCTTCGTGGCTTCGGTTCTCTTTGACAGAAGCAAGTGGACGGTCCACGACAATCTCTTGATGCAGCAAATTCTCTCCTCCCTTCACGAGGCGATTTTGAGAGAATTATACGACGTAATGATGGACTGCTATGAAGCTAAGCCTCGTCCACTTGGTCCCGTTATGTATGTACTAGAGAACCATATTCAGGATGATCCTGCCTACACCGAGGACACGAAAGATATCAACCGCTTCCAATCGTATGTTCAGGAGGGTCTTGGACCAAAAGCCAAAGAAAAATACCAAGCTATTCTGGGACAGGAAGTTCCGATAGATCCAGCCGAGTGGGAGGTAGATCATATAATACAGCTTTGCGACTCGGTCATGAAACATGCGCAGAAAATCCGGAAACGTTACCGGAACAACCCAGAGATTATGGGGTATGTGAACCTCTCCTTGAAAAAATCACTCTCCCACTAACCCGTTCATATAGTGTCAATATTTACAGTATTTTGGTCGCGAACGTGCTTCCGATCTTTGCGGAAGATGCTCACGAGATGGTAATTCGGATCATCGAGGAAGCAAAGGCGAGAAAAGAAGAGATTGAAATATTGGACGGGTTCCATCTATACAAGCAACTAACTGCTGTCAGACTGCTTTTCGCGCAGGCACTTCCTGAGTAAGACCTTTAACCACTGAGATGATATGTGGGTTACTGACGGATAGTAAACTAGGGCTTCTTTCCCATTCCGTGTGGAGGATTTGCTAGAGGATTTTGTCTGGCGGTGGATCCGCATCACCGATCAGAAGGTAATGGAATGGGTTGAACAAGCAATCAAACAGGACTCCTTTACCGTTTTGGGTGCGGGCACGGTGGAAATGATTCCTGAAGATGCGAGGCATAGCGTGTCTGTGATAGACATCCTCCGCTCATTCAACTCCGTGATAGAACAGATGATCGAGCTCAAGTGGGCTGATGAGCTCCACTACGCCAAATTTATGACGGCCCTGTCCAAGTCGATCGGAAGGGGTGTGGCGCGGTATTGCGAGGCGATAGAGCAAATGTTTACCAGGGAAATGGACAGGCTAACCCCCGACCAGGAGGCAGCTCTAAATCAAACGACGCAGGAAAAGTTGATGCAGATTGCGAAGGAAGCTTGGGCGAGCAAAGAGAAAATCGAGCCATTTCAATTCTTCCCCGAGGTGCGTTCCCTAGGTTGCAACTCTATATAGTCTGTTTTTCACTGCTAACGGTCGTCATCAGTCCCTGGTAAAACTGAACAATGTCGAATATGCGCTATCCCAGCTCGATAAAATTGAGCGTGAAATCAATGTTGATGGCTGCGCCGAAGTGATCGCGCGCCACAGCCCCCCGCAGATCCAAAGGATACGCGCATCCACAACCTACGTTTTCACAATTAAGGTCGTGGAAGCGGAAGATCTCAAGGCTTGTGACATGAATGGAAGCAGCGATCCTTATGTTGTGCTGGCGGACGAATACCAAAAGCGCATCGCGAAGACCCGCACCATTTATAATAATCTCAATCCGCGATGGGATGATGCGGTTGACATCACAACACAGGGACCCCTGAACATCATTGCCACTATCTGGGATTGGGATGCGGTGGGCGATCATGATTATGTCGGTCGAACATCCATTAAACTCGATCCCGTGCATTTCAGTGATTTCCTGCCTAGGGAGTATTGGCTGGACTTGGATACACAGGGTAGACTCTTGCTTCGTGTCAGCATGGAAGGCGAGCGTGACGACATCCAATTTTACTTCGGAAAAGCGTTCAGGACGCTGAAGCGTACTGAAAGGGATATGACCCGAAAGATTACAGAAAAGGCAAGCTAAACTGAATCCCTTATTGTTTAATCTGATTTCCACTAACTTTTTTTTTTTTTTTAGCTCTCTGCATACATCAACAATTGCTTATCACGACGAACTCTGAAATCGCTACTGTCTCGCGGCCTCAGCATCTCTACCGTGTCCAACTTCTTGAACCGGAATCGTGCGCAGTCAACCCCTGCCGGACCATCGCCCGCGGACGTAGAGAACGCCCTGACGCCCCTCTTCGACTACTTCAATGACAACTTCGCCATCATGAACAAAACTCTCACACCCGAGGCTATGAAGATGGTTATGGCACGACTATGGAAGGAGGTCCTGGCTACCATTGAAAGTTTACTTGTGCCTCCTCTATCGGATAAGCCGTCCCATCAAAAGCCTCTTACGATGCAAGAGGTTGATATTGTCTCGCGCTGGCTCGTTCTTCTTTTGAACTTTTTCCACGCTGTAGATGAGGAAACTGGTGAAGCAAACGGTGTTTCTATGGATATCTTGAAGTCGCCCAAGTACCATGAGATCCAAAGCCTGAATTTCTTCTATTTCGAACCCACCGAGAATCTTATCCGCACATCAGAGCGGATGGCCTCCGCAACTATCTCTCGCCAACAAGCCAACAAAAACAGGGCCTCCGCGCCTCCAAACCTGGGCTTAAGCAGCTCCGCCAGTGTCCTCGGCCTCCCGGGTGGACGCCGAGCCAAGAGCATCATGCTCTCCCGGAACCTAGGCACAATGAAGAAGGCTAAACAGGAGAAATGGCGTGAGGCTCAAGCTGACCCTAACGATGATATGATCCTCCGCATTCTCCGCATGCGACCAGAGGCAGCGGGATACTTACGCGATCGCAGTCGGCAGAAGGAACGACTTGCGGCAGCAGCAGCAGCTGATGCAATTGTTAAACAAAGCCTCATGGCCGGTGCTGGGGGAAGGATGGCCAGCACCCTTGGCCGACGATAGTCATATTTTCTCTTGATCACACAGCCTCTCCCATTTTTCTTTTCCTTTCCTTCCCCTTTCGTTTGCTTTTGTGGTTGCACTTCAGCATTCATGAATACGTGATGATATTTTGCGGGCAATCGTGGGATTATTGAGCTGCGGGGTTTTGTTTTGTCTCTTCCTTATGTTCTGCTTTGATTCTTTTTTTTTTTCGGGGCCATTTGCCATACCATAGTTAATGAATAATAAACCTATCGTATACGATTTTAAGCAGGAATATACCCCCCGACCTCGCATTTTAATCTCAATCGTAGTCTCGTTTGCATGTATTTTATCTCATTTTATATACTATCAATTCAACCTAAGCAAGAGCAACAACCTCAATCTCAACCGGCACACCCTTAGGCAGCTGGCGAGCCGCAATACAAGAACGAGCAGGCTTATGGGTGAAGAAAGTTTCGTACTGGGCGTTCATTTCAGCGAAGTTGGCCATGTCATCAAGGAAGACCTGTTGCCGACAACCTGAATTAGCCACTGACTCACTCACAGCTCATACAATACACAGAATAATAATAAAGCCACATGAAAGCATGGAGAATGGATACTTGAAGAGGAGGGGGGAGGACGTACATTAACACGAATAATCTTGCTAACGCTCGACCCAGCATCCTCTAGAATAGCCTTGATGTTATCACAGCACGCCTGGGTCTTGGTCCTGATGTCACCCTCGACGAGGTTTCCGGACTTGTCTGCGGGGATTTGGCCCGAGACGAAGATCTGGCCGTTGGCCTTGACGGCTTGGGACTGTTCATTTATTCATTTGTTAATTGAGGTATTTATTCATTTATTCGGTGGTTTTGAAATCTGAAAAAGGGGATTGGTGTGGTTGAATGTCTTGGTAAGGTGGGGTTGTTTATGAGGGGTAAGGAAAGGAGGAAGGGAGAGAGAGATGGCCATACGTAAGGTCCAACAGCTAGAAAAAATTGAAAGGTTAGTATTATTCTTTCTTGAAATTGGTCTGTCTGTCTTTCTTGAATGAGGTGGGTACATACGAGGACAAGCATTGGGAGTGAAGAGAGTGACAACTTCAGACATTTTGGTGGATTGGATTGAGAACCTTTGGAGGCGAAGCTGGTGCGATTGAAGGCAATAAGCTTGAGATGGGAGATGAGGGGGGAGAGGACGAGTGATTTGAAGAATTCGAGATGAGAATCTGAACATGGAGAGACAAGCGAAGAAAAGAAAGGAAGAAGAGGAGCTCTGGGAGGTATGATGACTTGACTATTCCGCGGGAAAGTTGTGGAGAGAATGGAGTCTCCCCCACCCGACATCGGAATAGTTGTCCTACCACCAACGAATCTGTGGAATATCCAAATCGTTTTCTAGATTAAAGAGGAAAGGGAAATATCTAAACGCAACAGGAAATCATCTAGCAAATAATTACAACTTCGCCGTCTTGGCCTCTTTCTTCGCTAGATCACGCAGATCCCGACGAAGGATCTTCCCACTGGGACTCTTGGGAATCGCATCCATGTACACGACACCACCGCGGAGCTGCTTGTAATGTGCCAAGTGCTTCTTGACAAAATCCTTGACCTCGTCCTCGCTGATCTTGGCCTTATCTGCCACAATGTAAGCGCGGGGCACCTCGTTTCCTGAGCCGTCGATGGCCTGGACGCCAATCACGGCTGCATCCATGATCAAAGGATGGGAGATGAGGTGGGCTTCTAGTTCAGCGGGGGCAACTTGGAGGCCTTTATATTTGATGAGTTCCTGGAATACCATTAGCAATGGTTCTGCATCCCATAGGAAAGAACTGAAGGGAGGGGGAAGGAAAGTATACCTTCTTCCGGTCAACAATATAGAACAGTCCGCCTCGCCTTACTCCAATATCACCGGACTTGAACCACCCATCCTCGGTGAAGGCATCCCTGGTCGCCTCCGGGTTCTCAAAGTAGCCCTTGGTGACGACGGGCCCCTTGACGAGGAACTCTC
This sequence comes from Aspergillus panamensis, assembly GCA_027569225.1. Taxonomy (NCBI): domain Eukaryota; kingdom Fungi; phylum Ascomycota; class Eurotiomycetes; order Eurotiales; family Aspergillaceae; genus Aspergillus; species Aspergillus panamensis. Next base: position 116,606 of record JAPDER010000067.1, on the reverse strand, counting down.
CCTCCTTACCTTCCTCAACATCCTTACCTTCTTCGTCGACAATGCGTAGGCGCATGTTGGGGAGAAGCCTACTCACGCTGCCGGTGAGATCCTCTGTCTCCCAAGGCATACCCGTCGTGCTGCCGGTGGTCTCACTCAGACCCCATGTCTGATTGACCAGACAGCCCAGCTTCTTCTGCGCCTTCACCTGCAGGTCCGCGCCCATGGGGGCGGCACCGGAATAAGCCCGCAGGAGCGTCTTGAACTGGTCGGTGACCAGTGGGCTCAGGGTGATCAACAGGTATATCGGCGGTACTGTGAAGAAGAAAGTGATCTCTAGCTTCTTGTTGTACTCTAGGAATTTGGGGAAATCGAACTTCTCCATCCAGTATACGGTACCTCCGAACACGGCCGGGTTGATGAAGTAGCCCTGACAACCGGCGACGTGTGCGGTAGGCAAATGTGCCAGTGTGCGGAGCTGATAGTCGAAGTCAGGGTCCGTCTGGCGTTTCTGCGCAATGTACTCCGCATCGAAGAACGTCGGGATCAGCGCCTCGACGACGACATTGGTATGCGAGATGTTGACGCCCTTCGGGGCACCGGTCGTACCGCTGCTATACAAGAGACAGATGAGGGAGTCCTCGAGCTTTTTAGGGTCCGTGATTCGCTCCCAGTCTAACACCTCCGACGGCTTCAGCCCATCCAGGTAATTCTGGCCCGTGACGGCATTCTGGAGCACTCGCTCGTGACCCGTGCTTCGTAAGATGAGGACCCGGTCTGCAGGCACACCCGCAGCGGCGGCGGCTTTGATGGCTGCCTCTTTGCAGTCGGGACCAGTGATGACAAGACGGCTGCCTCCCTGTCGGATTTGTCGCTCCAGTTCAGTGGCTGTAGCGGTGTACGAGGCCGCACTCCACACACCACCAGCCGCAACCACGCCGTAGAAGACGGCCGGTAGTAGGATCTGTCCTGTGGAGGCTCCGACGACGACATCCTTCCCTGGGCCTTGGCTCCCTACGCCGAACTGGTGGCGGAGAACATATGCGATTTGTCGGGTGAGCAGACGGGTCTGCGCTTTTGTGATTGCATTTGTAGGGTCCGCGGCTTCAGCATGTAGCACCGTACTCTCAGAGCTTCGAGGAATGGGGGAGTCTACCTCCGAGATTGAAAACGCAATTGAATTAGAAACCACGACGCATGCCAAGCAGGGATGGATGATACATACCAAAAAGAAGCGTTAACAAATCAATGCTGGGAAGGTCAAAATCCTTTTCCGGAAGATATATCATCTTGTCCAAGTTGCGGGATGCAAGGCAATCTCGAGGCCAGAGAAGTAGCTATGGTAGGTGTTTTAAAGATTGTCCGTGCCAATATAAAATACGCCCGAGTACAAGTAGATCTCAACAACACGTATTGTTGTTATCCCCAACAAAGCACATGCAACCAGGCCAGGAAAAAGAAATTCAAGAAACCAGCATCAGGCCCCCAACTTAAATAAAATCCATATTCCACCTCCTCTATGAACCATGTATCCTCATCCAACCAAGTTCACCGACCTTAATGAATTTCCCGCATTCACGTTCCTGCTCCCTTTCGCTGATCCAGCGGCAACGCAGCTCCAAAACCGAGGTTTCTCGGCTGTAGAGTATAATGCGGGGTCAAGTAGCGAAGGGTCGATCCCCCGCTCGGACTGACTAAAATAGAAGGATACATTTATTCACTGATCCAGTATTTCTTATTTCTAACTATCCATTTCTAGAGGAGAGGCTGAGGTTTCACAAGGTCCGAAGATGAATCGGTTGAGGAGGTTCTTTGGGGCTGATATCTCTGTCAAAAGGGGGAGCTCGGCTCAGGCGTCCAAAGAGTGTGACGGAGCTGAACTAATTTATGCATGCTAATGGTGGATTAGAGGGTGTAATCAGGGGGGAGGTGACGTTGGATGCATTGTGTTGGGAGAATTGAAGGACCTGCCGGATGTAAGATGGGCTAGGGAAGTGTATAGAAAGTGGCAAGGTTACAAACTTGGCTATACTTGGTGCCAGAGGGGACTTTCCTTTTTCCTTTCCACAAGTGGGCTTTGCAAAGTATTATCTGTATTCATGCTTCAATTCGTCATAATATTAATTCCTTAGCCTGAAGGAGGGGAGCGCTAGTTACAATTCAGATGAGGGATATCAACAACATCAAGGTACAGTATAAACAAATTGCAGTGACAGGTTCAGCAGGATCCGTTCATCCCCATATGAGCCAGCTGCTGCATAAAAGCCGCGGTCTGTTCAGGAGAAAATCCAAAGAACACAGGTCCATTAAAAACTACACTGCCTGTCGGGTTTTTGGGGGGCCATGACATCTTCGGCGGCATCCCAGGCTTCGCTTCCCCCTCCGCAGCAATAGGAGGCGCCTCAGTTACCTTCTCCGGATGACGAACCGTCTCCGTATCGATTGCTGAATGGTCTGGAGGAGGGGTGCCTGCACCGTGACCGAAAGGACAGCGGCCAGCTGGGCGAGTTCCGTTGGGTAGGGAGCCAACATTGGTCGCACCAGTCTTTTTCGACTGGTCATGTGTTGAGGCCGGAACAGGAGCAGCAACTGGCGAATGTGGAGTTATCGGTTCCTCGGAAAGAGGTTGGATAGGAACAGGGATTCCCCAAGGTCGACTTGGGGATTCACCAACTCTGACCTCGCGCAGCGGACGATCAAAATGACCTTTCCTGTCCTCCTCATCTTCGACTGCATCGTCCTCTTTGACAGAGGCTTGTTTGTCCGACTTTCGGCTAACTTCCTCCGCCCATTTCTCTACCCGCTCAACGGAAGAGCTCGCAGTTGGGACACTACTTCGGTCGCCTCCCGGGAGGAAGGCCTGGTGTTTTTCGGAAAGACCTTGGATCATATTGATCAGGGATCCGTATTTTGCATCGAGTTGTCGAGAGTCTTTTGAGTACCGCTTAACACACACAGCGTGGCTTCGAGGAATCTCATGTTTGTGTCGCTCGACGTAATCGGCGATCTCTTCTGGGCTATGCTGATCTAAAAACCTAATAGGACATCGGGAGATGGGACATTGAGTGGTCGACGTTCGAATGGAGGGTGTCTTGCTGGATCGTCTATCATGTTGCTCTGCTTTGATCGGGTCTAACTCTTCATGCCCGCAGGTGTCGCCGTTCTCGGGTATAGGTGGCAAAGGATTTTCAATGCCGTTGGCCACCCCATTTTCAGAGGATTTCTTGTGAGGCTTCGTAAAAGGGCAGCGTAGACTTCCACGCGTGCCCTTGGTTGTGAAGTCTTTTTCTAACGAGCCAGCTCTCGTCGCGACAAGACAAGAGTTGAGATCAACGGACTGGCTGTCATCTTGAAGATTGAGGACTGATCTATAGCACTCTAGACCTTCCATTATGGCAGTCAAGCACGAATCTCCTACGTTTGCGGACTCTTCAAGAGTTTTTACGACTTCCAGAGGATTTAATGGATATTTTTGAGGGGGTTCAAATTCATATTGACGGCCGAGGATTTTCTCCGAGACGATCTTGGTATGCGTATCAAATTCACCGGGGAGTCTGTCCGATAGCTTCAAATACTTAAATGATGTCAGCATGTTGTTCAAATAAGAGCAAGGCAAAAAATAATCCCCAAAGGGTCGATGGAAAGGAAAACAGCCAAAGCATCAATGTCTCATCAGATAATACATGACATGTCCGTCACCGCCGCAAATGCGACTCCTGATCTAGAGCTAATCAAGTTCTTTCATCACTTGGGACAAAGGCCGTGGCTGACACGAAAAGAACATAGAAGCAAAAAAGAAGTATTTACCTCATAGTAGGCATATTTCAGCCTTGTTTCAAGGGCTTTTTCCCTCGAGTTGAGTTGCTGGGTGGTTAGTAGGAGAGCTTCAAAGGCTCTAGCCAAGGTTTTCAACTGTTGCGCCTGCTGCGAATCAGCAGCAAGGCGAGCTGGAGACATATTGCACTAATGCAAGAGGTTACAGGGCAGTATACAATACATCTGATGAAACGGGAAAGCACTTCTGCGGGAGCAGAAGCGCGTTGGGAAGATCATACAGAAGAGCAAGACGAAGGATGAGTTGGAAACGGAAGGACGTGGAGCTCTTGCTGCCTTAAAATAGTCGCGCCATAAGCGAGATGGCCCGTGCTTTGGAACCACGTGATGTGGATCAGGCCTCTGTGGCTTCAGAGTATCCGACCCAATCACCATGAACTTGACTGAGAATAGTACCTAAGGTAGGTACCTAATGATTAAACACGCCCTCGGTTTGCTACATATTGTACCTAGTAACTAGGTAATATCTAGCTCTAGTATCTTGACGAACTATGGATCCAACCATCAGAAGATCGTCAAGGATAAAACACATCTATTCCCCCACCCGCTGTTCCTCCGACCGCCTCTCCTCCATCGTCAACCGCTTTTTGAGCACTTCCTCTTGACATCACACAATCTACAAAGCCTTGTTTAGAGTATAGTGTTAGCTTCTCTTTTGACTTTGGCTTTAACTGGCAGGATGCACCTACTAGTACTTAGCCCGGATTCTGCCGATCATCACACCATATCTTTGCCTTGCTCTTCGACATAGATCATTACTCAGTATGCGAAGAATCTAGTGATATTCCATAGGTCTTCCACCGCCGTACGTAAAGACCAATAACAGATAGGTATTATTGGCTCACCCCCGTCTTTAAGAAAGCAGTAGGATATCGCGCATCACTCATCATTCCTCCTCACGCGCACAAGGATGATTCTCCCCTGAAAGCTCCTCCACAATCATCGACAAGAGATGACGAGTGATGCTCGGGTTGCGTTCGACCTCTGTGCGGCGTCTCATGCGCCCTAGAGGCGCAACCTGAGAGAAATGAACCCAATTGGTGGTCTGCTGAGCCTGTTTGCTTTCTTTGTCGATTTCATCGGGTTTTCCGGCCAGCTCGTCGTTGAGTCTCTTTGCAAGCGCGGGGAGGGAGTTGGGCGTAAGCAGGTTCATCTTTAGCGATAGTTCCTCGGATGAGTGCGACTGCTTGGCTGGGTCTGGGGTTGAGGAGGACGGGGTTTCCGTTGCCATGGCTGTGGGTTTCTGGTATGAGTTGCCCTGGAGTTTAATTCTTGGTTCTTGGGGGAGGGTCTATTATTGTGTTAGAGAGGGCAGTGGAAGAAGTAGAACTTTGTGAGTCTTGTGTGTGAACGCACTTGTGGTCACTACGCTTTGCCTGACTCTGAGCTGTGCATTCACTGTTAGTGAGTAAGTTCTGTTCATGGCTTTGTAGTGTTATGTTCTTTCTATTATAGATTTTAAGATAAGACACTAATATCAAGGAATGTAAACATCCAGAGTATGCGCTATTTTATTGGATAGTAGTTTGATGCTATGAAGATGTAGAACTATAAGGCTGACTCTGATCATTTAGAGGAGAAAAAACACCACAAGTAGGTATACTCTGCCGTTACCATATTCTACAAGCTGACAACAAATAAAAGAGTAGTAACTAAACTATCTAGCCCAATCAGTCGCTCCAGCATGATGAAACCGGCCGGCACAGACATTATTACCCCCACGTTCAAACTTCCTCAAAAGGCCGTTTTGTTTCAGCATTGATTTCTAATAATCTATCTGCATTTGTCTCTCACACAACTCCTGTATGCCCAGCAGCTGGATGACAACAAATCATTTCACTCTCAGCTGCAAAATCCAGGTCGGCTAGATGGCCTGCATACATATAGTATCCACGGGAAAACCCGTCAAACCAAGTGCTGAAACGTAAAAAACGATATGCGCGCCAGGCGATGATCCTGGCCTGGTCTACAGGCTAATTTAAGCCGTTTAAGAAGAAACTAATATTATTACAACATTACCCTTTTCATTATGCAGCCCAGAATTACAGACTGCGTCATGCAGGACGAGCACGTCCCTGACGAGTTAGCTCGGCACGGATCTATCCTCAATGCTGCTGCTGCCTACTTCCCCGGCAGGCTGCAGAGGAGGGAGAGGGGTGTGGTGATATGGTTAGATTGGCGGTTTTTTTAATACAAGGGTCCGAGATTAGATTGGTTAGTTAGCAAGTATTATTGTGTCGAACTGTTGGTGTTGTTGGTTCTCAAAAGCGGTTGAAGGGCTCTTCTGGAACAAAGTGTCTCAATTATTTTGAGGCGAAGTCCTTCTTTCCTTCACAAGATTTCGGAGTCGCGCAGATGCCTATTTTTTCCGTAATACTAACAAATATATATGAGTCACCTATAATGGATACTCAGAGTCTTCACTAGGGCGCCTCGAACGGTGAGTGGAGTACGACTTGTGTTTGTGCCTGGAATCCTTCTGATGCAGCCGATGCTAGCTAGATAAAATTACTTAGACGGAAGTGGCGGGTTATCAAAAACGATTCCGTTCCAAATGAGCTCGATTAATGGTCAGTGTAAGGCCGTTAATTAGTGTATATAATTGTACGATTATTATTTTGTTCAAAAAGTGCAAGAAACCCAGAGGGAGTCAAGCCTTTGAATGGATAAGACATCCCAATCCCTTGTCCTAGATTCTTCCAGACCTCTTAGGGTCGATATGGGAATTGCTGGAGCTATTGATACGGTAAGACATTGCGATGATGGAGTTGCGCTATAAAATCAATGTTTCCATGGTTCAGCCCCAGTCATGGACCCACGTCAGCGCTTGTCCTGTCATGAATACAGAGCTGGCATGGCCAAAAAAAGAGTTAGCCTGAGGACTGAGAAAATAATATAAGGGAAAGCTACCTACGTTTTTCGATCGGATGTCGAATTTGAGCGAGTGTGATACAGGGTGGCACATCAATGCAAACGACAGCAGACCGGGGAGGATCGGCAAATGTGTACGGCTTATAAGCCTCGATCGCACAATACAATCCATGACAATTCCACTTATATCTCTGGTGATGGTGTTCGGACACTTGGTGAGCGGCTGGTATGCATCAAGATAATGCGTTCGTTAGGCGAATAACATACTTCAACATGTCTTAGACCTGAACATCTGCGCATGCTGGACATTCTTCTGTGGAGAATTGCTATCCTGGAGAGGCTGCGATAGATCTGCCAACAATCCAGCTCTGTGCTAGAGGTCGGTGTTGGTAGTTGGGTAGGCTCGGTGCGTGCCATCGGACCTCGATCTTCCTAGTCTATACATTGTCTTGAAAGTGGACAAGACACCCCGGGAGCAAACTACCTTATTTAAGAAGAGAGGCGCCTTAACGCAAGCCACGAACCAATTTCCATCTTCCAACCGGAACGTGTAAGAAGGAATCAGTGTCGTCCAATAATGGGTTGTAGGGTCCAAGTCTGCAAGTCCATGTTCGAAACGAGCCCCATGCTCTTGGTAATTTACAAACCATCATGGCGCGATACGACCCTGTCACCCTGCTCTATAATAACGCCCTTAAGCACCTAGGCGGAACTAAATGATAGTTCCAGCGAAACACTTGTGCCTCCGAGGCGGCGAAGAAAGAAACCAGGGTTTTTTTTAGACAAAGTCTAACGCTTTCGAAAGGACCCCCAAAATGTATACTGCCATGGTGTATCGATGGGCGTGGAGTATATACGTGCTACTGCTTCCTCGAGTTCGGGAAGTGGAATAGACCGTGAAAAAAGTCGCTGTAAATAGATGGGTATACAGTGCAGGAGGAAACGTCACGGAAGTGGCAATAGAGAGGATAAAGTCCACTAGCAGCGGAATCGGTTCACAGTGCACACCCTTTCAAAGCACATTGGCGATCCGTGGTGGTGTCGTTGATCCACTCGACAAAGTCGTATCTGCAGATGACATGGACGACTAAGGGAGTTAGTTGACCGCTAATCCTCGGGGATGTGGATGAGAGAAGCCAACGAAGAGGACAAGATCGAGGAGAGAATTGATTAATGTAAAACAGAATATCACAGAAGCAAGACGCGGCCCTGAGGGAGACCAGAATCCGGCCGCCGTGGGCTGATGATTTGATTCTAGACCTCTCCTAGTAGCATTGCCATTGGAGAGTGGGCAAGATACTACTACTAGTACTACTGAGGAGGGGCTGGTGGGATGTACTTACAGTAGCAGGAGAAAGTACGGCTGAACATCCCTCGTACGATACAATAATCCATACATCCGTACCCAGCTTGTCCTCGAAATTGGTCCTCTGAATGTGTCCTATTAGCCCTGGATATTCTGCGAAGATTAATTCTTATCATACAGTAGTTCCCAAAGTACGCAATCCCAAGGAGTCTTAAATTAGAGAGTAGGTGTTCATACCTTTTCGTGGTTTGATTACCATACGTCTGAAGTTCTGATTGGGAATATTTCACCGGAATTACTCGATACAGTACAACCAGATTCAAGGATCATCACGCTTTTTTTTTACCTATGGAGTAATAATTTTTTTCCCCTTCCCCTCTGCTTATCACGTTCTAAATCAACTATTTTTACCTTTGACAGTCTCCCTCACCCCTCACCTCCCGATTTTCTTTTCTCCCTCCCCTTTCCCTTCTCTTCTTTCTTTCTTCCTCTTCTTCTTCTTCTTTCATCATGTCCCAACCACCAGTTGATCACCCAACCCAATCTCCAGATGCCACCGCCGCCCAAGTCGCCGGACACCCCTCCTCCCATTCCTCCAGCACCGCCGAACTCGCCAGTCTTAAGGTAAAGCTGCGCGGTGCTCTTCGCCAGTTCCCAGACTTCCCAACTCCGGGCATCCTCTTCGAAGATATCCTTCCTATTTTCGCCGACCCCACCCTGCACGAAGCTCTCATCCGCTCTCTGGAGCTCCATGTCCTCGCAATCCACGCTAATGAAAAACCCGATGTTATCGTCGGCTTGGAGGCCCGAGGCTTTCTTATCGGTCCTAGCCTCGCTCTGAGACTCGGCGCTAGCTTCGTCCCTGTCCGCAAGAAGGGAAAGCTGCCCGGACCATGCGAAACTCAAGCCTATGACAAGGAATATGGCCAGGACTTTTTCCAAATGCAGTCCGATGCCATTAAACCTGGCCAGAAGGTGATTGTGGTGGATGATATCATTGCTACTGGTAATTTTCTCTACCTTTTGTTCTTTTTGAAGATATATTCCCGAGTATCGGGCTAACAATTACCAGGTGGCTCGGCATATGCTGCAGGAGAACTTATTAAGAAAATGGGCGGCAGTCTGATGGGATTCATCTTCATGCTCGAGCTCGAATTCCTCAAGGGACGGGACAAGCTCCCTGCTCCCGTCTATACCCTTCTCTCTGGCCAGGAGGAAAAGCGTTAATGACCCTACAATATTTTTTGCTGTTTCTTGCTTCTTCTCTTTCTCCTAACATGCTTTTTGCACCCCGCTTCTCGCCATTAATATGATATTGCATTCCCCCGTCGGAGGGTCCCGCCTACAACAAAAGAGAACAAAAATTCCGAAAACTTACACTCGACTCAAACAGGCCCCAGGTCTTGCCTTTCTCGCTGCTTTGAAACTAAGTATCGTCATTTAGATCTCGGCCGTCGAATACCCAAAGTGGACCAACGCTGTGTTACGAATTGCGCTGCATCGACGGATAGATTGCATCCTATCGGCGAATCATTGGCCATCCTGCAGGGAATCTTTCCTTAGGAAAGATCCGGGGCAGACAGAAAGTTGGGCAAAAACGTCAACGACTGCCTGAGCTCGGTTTCCAGCCTACTATCAAAAACGTGTTGAGAAGTTTGATTGATAATCTACCTATACTATCTACTTTCCAACCCTTCTTATTCCTTTTGATCTTTATAGACTTTTTTTGAACCCATTATATGTGTATAGCATTATTTATGGAGACGGACGAAAAAATAACATGACCATTAACTAATCACCGAATTTTCTTCCCATCGACCGTAGGTTACTTAAAAGTACCCTCTATACATCTAACCTGTCTAGTAAAGCAACATCATCTTCCCACTTCACTACCCCTCAAGAAAGCTCCATAAGACCTAATTCAATGGGATAACCGGCCTCATAACCTCCTCCGCCCAACCCCCCGGGAACCCCAATCCCACCGCCTCAGCAATCGCCCTATTCATCCTAGGAATATACTCCTGCTTCGGCGGCCCCAACCTCACCCTCTCCTCATCCACATAAACCAACACCCTCACCTCCTCCTTCTCCTCCCCTAACCCCCTCCTCACCCTATACCCCTCATCCAACCACCTCACCACCCTCGCCCTAACATACCACTTATTATAAAACCCATCCCCCTGCTCCCTCGGCCTCAGATCCACACTCACCCGCCCCGTCTGCTCCGACTCTTTCGCCTGCCGATCCACCCCCTCATACCCATCGAGAATGTACTCGTCCGCCTCATCCATTTCATACAGCACGCCGTAGACCGCATCCTCGGCACCCGAAACTGGGACGGCCTCAGGATCGGTGACGGCCTGGGAACTCACCCGCAGATGAGGCGGAGGCAAGACGTTCGCGTACCCGAATTGGCAGATTAGCCAGCGCCAGGAGGGGAGGAGGGCGATGGCGAGGGGGTGCGAGGAGAGAGAGGGGTTCTGGGTGCAGCGGAGTTTCATTTGTGTTGGGGAGAGGTTGGAGCCGTAGGCGAAGTAGAGGGGGCGGGGTGTACTACTACCAGTCGTAGTAGGACTAAGAGGAGGTATAGTGGTGGCGGTGGGCGTGGTGGGGAGGGGATCGGGGGTGTCTTGGTGGAGATGCATTTTGGTATCTGGATTAAGATGGATATGAGATGAGGTAATGTATGTATTTAGTAGGTATTCAGTGTTCGGTATAGACTTGAGAGAGGGGTTGGGTTGAAGAAGACGGATAAATGAACCTGAGTGGAGTGTTTGTTTGATGGAAGGAACGGAGAATCTGCGGAAGTTCCCGTCATTAATTATTAGCTGTTGTTTGGTATGGAATTAAACTCGGCTTGACCCACTTGTATTTAGTATTTCTTTTTCTTTAGTGAATGTGAAGGTCACAATGAATTTCCAAAGAACACGATATTTAGAAAAACACATTCAAAGGATGAAAAATACACGGACATTCAAAGGTTATAAAAGACATCAGACCAAGCTAGTAAGCAGCATGTTTAGCCGATATGCCATCATCTATGATTGATTAGTATTAGCAAGGAAATCTTGTATTTACTAAATCAATACCTTTCAAGATAGTTTGAATGGTGGGGTGGTTACAGGACTACACGTTAGTTAAATGGGCGATAGAAGTCAAGTGCTATTGTCATGCTCATATATACATCTAGATAATCATGATCACTCTCAGCTCTACACCACGTATATGTTACTAATCGGAACACCCTGCGACCGTATCGTATACCGTCGCTTGACCCCCACAGCCTTCGCCTGTCGGAGGAGTTCGTATGTTTCCTCGCCGCCACCTACCATCACCATGCTGAGGAGGTGTCGTCTGGGAACCCCCCCGGCGGTCATCTGAGTTTCATCAAGCTGGGGTCGCGCAAGAAGTGGCTCTGCAAGGGTAGCAGCTAGCCCCGGCGTGCTTGCCATGTTTTGCATATTGAGTTCCTCTTCGTAGGAAACAACAATGACAAGCTTCAGAGAGCTCCGCGCGGGCGGGAAAGCGGCGATACTGCGGAGTTTCTGGGAGAAGCTGCACCCTCCACGCTTGATTACTAAAACTTGGTGATTCTGCGCGATGTCTCGAAGGATACGTTGGTCGCAGATGTCGCCCGCCATGTAGATTGAAGTCCAAGGGAGTTGCGTTTTAGATGCGTCACCAGATATCGAGATAATGGATGAGTCTCCGACGTCGGGGAGAGGAGCAGAGCCTAATCCAGTGGCTATGGCAGCAGGGAGGGGTAGGCGGAGAGCGGCAGATTTCTTCTGGGACGCATGTCCTACGAGATGCTGTGCCTCGTCTCGGAGTAGTGAGGAGACGGTGTTGACGAGCGACGAAAGAACTGTCTTCATGTGAGAGGTGGACGGATCTACTCTTCCGATTTTCTTGTCTGCGGAGGCGGAAGTATGGATGATAGGCTTCGCTCCTTTCTCTCCCGCAGCAGCTGCATGATCATCCGAATCATTTCGTCGGCGGGGGGTTTCTGGGACAACGTCAATCACCAGGTCAATCATTGCGGGATCGCGGGTCCGGGTGAAATTCGGATCCGCAGGATCGAGAACATCAAATGTGATCTCCCGCAAGAGGTATACCTTCTCGTCTTTTCCTAGTGGTACGTTGTTGACCACTTGCACCCTATATTCGCCCCCTTCCATGTCAGGCGAGTCCTGGACCATGCTCATTCGCAAGCCGCCGATAGATTTGACGACAATCCCATCTCGCACTCGTTCCAACGACCCTGGTCCCATGGACATGCCGGCGAGAGTTGGGAACGAAATATCAAGTGTAGGACGAGTAGTCATAATCGCGCTTGTCGCATTGAATGGTACTAATTCGCGGGGTAATGTCCAGGGGAAAAATGTATAGTTGGTCGGCGAGGATAAGTCGGAGACCGATACTCCCGGGTGGCCTTCTGCATAGTCCACCAAAGGTCCCTCTGGAGGTGCTCGACTCGGCATCAAATCCAGGCGAGCCAAATTTGCTGCGTGGAAGATGTCCGGGCGCGCAGCGGTTGATGATAGGCCGAATGAGGGAGGTGGAGGCGCCGTGGGGCAAACAGAGGCATTCAACTCAGTGTCCACGACTTGTGGTTTCGTAGATTTGTTGTGGGGACTCGCCCGCAAATTCGCGCTCTTCGGTATAATCAGTGGATGACCTTCCGTAGTGAAGACAAATGGCCGATCCAAGCCATTCAAAGGATGGGCCGGATCGTAAAGCAAGAACAGGTATTTGGCGGTTTCCCCCAGAAAGAAACTTTCCATACGGTCACTGAGCTCCCCATTGCGAACATCTTGAAGGCCAGCCCAGCCACACTTGGTCCAGCAGCGTCGTTTAATGTCCCGCAAGACCATCTCTCCGACATGTAAATACCACGGATCCTTGGTGGCCTGATACAGGTAGTATGTAGACTCAATAAATTCGGGCCGGCCACCATACCACGCAAGGTTTCCCTCGACGTTCCCCGTAGCGACGTTCCATCTTTCAGGAAGGCCAGAGAAACGGTTCCAGATCGCAGTCGTGAGGAGATGAATCCCTATAGCTTCATCTAATTCCCCAGCCAAGGTGAGGAGGCCGGGGTAAAAGGCGCTGAGGCTATCAATCCAAAAGGCCCGTGTCGCACCAGTAAAGATATCACCTTGGACGAGATGGGGATGTTGATAGCCCTCCCCCCGGTACAAGTGACGCTTGATTGATGCGTGCGAATCCTGCCACACTTGCAGGAACGCTTCGGGCGAGTGCTCATAGTCGCTTAGCGGTGGGAAAAAGTCATCCAGGACGTGCCATGGACTTGAGTTGTCAGAAAGGGCCCGCTCGCCAGAAGAGAGTAAGACGTAAGATTTGAAGGCATATTCAAAAAAGCTATCAATTCCAGCGCCGATCTAGTCATTCCCGGAAGGTCAGTAAGCTCCACACGATGCCACCAAAATGCTAACGATACTTACCCCGGTGTATGGGCCAACCCATTTGCCAGACTCGGCATCGATGCCTGCACCAATCAATCCAATATCACTTCTGCGGTTCCAAACTGCCCAAAACGCCCTCTTGGCTAGCTCCTCATATCTGCCATCCCCAGTGAGCCTGCTCAAAACCGTGAATTCCAAGACTAGACTGCCAGCGCCGGCGCTGCAGGTTTCTGTAACTTCTGCCGACGAAAGTTGGCGGGCCTTCTCACAGTCCTCGTGATCGGCGCCGTCGCATGAGCCGGCATTATTTAAGGGGGAATTTGCGTAAAACGGGTGTCGTTGCACCCCGTGGCGGAGGTTGACCCGAGGGTAAGGGAGACCAGTGTCGGTATAAAAGGCCGGTAAGATACGATTTCCCAGGTCCGCGGCAAGTCGTAAGAGTTGGCCATCGTAGACAAAGCCGTTCCCCCATTGAATGCCATGTCTATCACTAGGAAAATGCGACTTATCCCAGGCTTTGGCAAAAGCCGCCTCGGTTTCGGAAGGATGATATCGAGAGATAGGAAGATCACCCACTGCGAAAAGATGTGCACTCAGTAGTCCACCTATAGAATTTCCTCAATGTTAGAAGAATTTCAGTGTAACCATCCAATGAGGGCAACCCCCCAGGTGCGTACCCAAGCCTCGAATGACAGTCTCAAAAACTTGAACTTTGCTGTCGATGTCAAATCCTCGCCCCCTTTCACCCTGGCCTTGCGGGCCATCGGACCCATCGCCGTATAGCCCAACGAAATCTTTTACTCCATCCTGAAAGTACCCCCAAGCTCGCTGACCATTATCCGGGCTCGAGGAGAGGATAGCCAAAGTTGACAAGCTGTCAATTAAAGTGAGCGAATAATTTCCGAGGACATCGTTCAGCTCAAAGTGCCCAGGGTTGTTCTGATCGCGGAAGAGCGGACGGCAAGAAAGGGGACGTAATTCGTCTTCCGGGAACGCATGTTCAAGATAGTTTTCGAAGCCATGGTAAAACATATACTCGGTCTCGATCCTAAAATACTCCCCCGCATTAGAAAATAGGGACATCAAAAAGGCTATTATCGGGGGGTGAAACTTACCTGAGGTCCCTAATCCGACCGGACCTCATTCCCTTGGCCATGGACAGCCATAGCGACAGAAGCAAGACCCAGGCCATCATCCATGTTGAACAGACGGACATCGATGAGCTCCAACATCGCGAGCGCATTACCGCAGAAGCGAACCAGCCGCAGATGGCATGGGAGTGTGGCGACGAGAAGTTCAAGGAAGAAACTTGGCTCGTCGATGAAAGCTGCCTTTATTTCCCCCGTAATCTTCGAGATCACCCCGAAGTTCGATGCTTTTGAACGGAAACAAGGTTTAGTGGCAGCAGCACCGCACGTGAGGAGGGTCTCCGAGCGGCCAGATATGCCGTTTCGACAGCTCGTTAATTAATTAATCAATCAATCAATGATAAATTACAAGTTTGTAGTGATTAATAATTAACTATAAGATACCCTCTAGGTAAGCTATCGTCACTCCCCGGTTTTGGTGTGAAATTTTATAATGTATGTTTAATTTCCCGCTAAATTGCCGACATAGGAGCAAATAATAATGCAATGATAAAAACAGTTCTATGTACGAAAGACTTGCGCTCAGCCAATGATTTCCCACCGATCCCAAGAAAAAAAGCTAAAAACGAATGCCGAAGATGCGTTTCCACTATAAATAATATAGGGAAGGTCCGAGACGAGTAGAAACAAATATACGAGCGTTATTTAATCTTGATTGACGACATACCGGTCCAGCCATTACTATCGTCTTTGCTCTTCGAGAGAGCGATATTGTGTGAATGAGCGCGGCTGCGCTTCAACCACGTACGTAATTCCATCATCGGATGCGTAGCTTGGAGGCCGTGGCATTTGGCATTTGTTACTCGAGCCCTCTTCGGTTCCGTCAGCGCCTTTTCCCACGCGCTGCCAGTAAAGTAAATCGGGATTGAGTCTCTGCAAAAGTGGAAGTAGCACAATTTAGCATGTATAACATGTATAACCATCGAGAGGTGGGGTAATATCACTTACCACAGTAGTCCTCCAAAGACCATATGCTGGGGGAGGGACCGTGACCTTTTCACCAACAGAACTGTGACGCTCGGAGAGCATTTCCTCGTCCCCAACAAGCGTGACATGGATCGGGCATTCCGGCTGTGCATAACCCATAGGCCCTGCCCTGCTTGGTACCCGGTTTGAGACAGACTCGGGGCATTGAAAGATGGTCATCCCGAATCGTATCAGTGAATGGCAGAATATGATACCAAGAATCAGGATCATGAATATTAACAGAATATGAATTTCACGGGCCCATGTTCCGTCGGAAACCGCGAAAGCAAGATCTAGAGTTTGGTTAGTAACCCCAGCCAATTCCAGACGAGTCTCCCATGAATGAGAACTTACAGGTAGAAAGAGCGAGAATGAGAAAGATCGCACTGACCACCAATGTAATCAGCCTTCGCTTAGCATTCCGTCGTCTTAGTATCGAAGACCAAGATCGCGGATGACCATGAAATTCTCGCGGCCGTGCGCCTGGGGTTTCTGGGCGCAGTTGGCTATGTGTCCTCATATGACTCCCTTCAGGGTTGGAACTTGTCATGGATTGCGGTTCAAGCAGATAATAGGGTCCAGCCGTGGCCGAATGTGAGGTCGAAGTATATACTGTAGTGTAATGCACTGGCATAAATGGCTCAAAATTACGAGGCTCCTGACGTCCAGCGTCGTTGCGAAGGATCGGTTGTCCACGGCCAAATGCTCTCCAAAGATGTAAACGAGTAGTAGGGTTTGGGGCCTTCTGACCCGCTATGGGTCTGTTGTCATTGAGAGTTGACGAGAAGCTAAGCAGCGCTCGAGATTCCGAGTTGTTCGAGTGCGACGATGCCGGTTGAGACGGCAAACCCGACTCCATATCACCTAGTCTCGTCATTTGATAATGACATTTGGGCCGTGTGTAAAAGAAAAATATAGTGTGTCGTCAGTATTTATCGTTGAAGACAGCGCTATCCATGGGCTTTAATCAAAAAAGCTTGGTATGCGGGTTCTGTATTCAACTTTCCGCATTCGTTGGAACGCACGCCGATAATTGACAAGAATCCTAACACAGCAAAACCGGCCCAGGAGAAACGACCCAATAATAACTGATAGGAAGGAGAGGTCTAAATCCCGTTTAGTTGTGCTGCTTGTGGCTAGAGAATACGATTCCGGCCGCCGTGCATCTATAGTGAAAGCCACACTCCAGCAGGATCGCTGGGCTTGAGAACACAGAACGAAAAGCCGCCACAACGAGTACGAGAAGGGCAGAAATGTGATTGTATCAATGAGGCCAAAAGTCTGGTGGCAACGTTTCAGAGTTGCAGCATCAATTGTAAGAAGGGTATTGGAACGAGCGAAATAGGGGGTAGCACCAGGCCAACCCAGAGTGTATGGTGTATACAAACGCCGTCAGCAACCACAAAAATCAAGAGAGGGGAAATAAAGCGTTCAATAATGACAGAGCTTCGAGTAGAATCGCAAGTAGAAAAGAGAGAGCATTTTGGAAGCAGAAGCAGACGAAAAATCAAGGTGGGCAGAGGGGGAAGCAGCAGATGATGCAGTTCGATTCACTAGTGGCCTTCAAGGTGGAACACCCCCAAAACTGGCCATTTCACCCCTAGGCGGACCCACGCTTCTTCATCCTCGTCGATTCACCCCTACGACGGCCTCGGGATAGAAGAGAATAGATTGAACAAGTCCTCGTGTCAAACCACATACGACCTGCGTGGAACCTTGCTGGCGTACTCTTCTCCGGCTGCAAATATGTCTTCAAGTTGCCGGTTGCTTATCGCTACAAACTGGAGTTCATTAAAACCGATCTGAAACCGCCACTGAACAAGGTCCAGAACGGATCGGCGGGTCTTCGATCCCCAGCGAAGTCATCCGCATTATTACGTAGATTACTTATTCGGCTCTTTCCACGTAATTATGACTAGTTTTCATAGCTACTAAAGCTCAATAATAATCGGAAAAGAGCGTATCCAGGACTTTCTCGATTGCTGATAACGCCATACATCAATGTAATTGGACTATCCTTCCTGATCCACGCTGAAAACATTTAACTCCAGACTCATGTATTATTACACCCCAACGCACAAGGCATTTTGACAGCCTCGCTGAAGCCTTGATTGTTAGATGACGACCTCTTCCTTCTCAAGCTGCTTTATCTTGACCCACCAAGGGCAAATCATGCCTAATAGCACACTTGCATCACAGGACCTTATGCGTTGTCTTCCAGGCCGTAAAAGTAGGTCTTCATCCTGTCGCTAACCCCCGGCTACTCGAGTCGACGGGATTAAAATAATCAGTCTAGACGATGATATGCTAGCCCCTCCTCAAAGTAGGCATCATCATTTGCCTAGTTCACCAAGCGTGAGGGTACGATCCGACGAAGCGGAAACAACTAAGAAAACAGATATTAGCATTGAATATTCTAGCGTAGGAGCTGGCAGGAGAAGCTTACTGATAGGTTCATTGTTCGGTGAGAATCGCACATCATTCACCGTGCCTTTGTGCCCTGGAAGCTTGTAAAGAAGCTTTCCTGTCTTAAAATCCCATACAACCACACTCCTGTCGCCACTTCCCGCTGCAATCTTATCTCCAGCGGGATTCCAGCTCGCTCGGATAAGGTTCTTCTCTAGACCAACAGGAGCGCCATCATACGTCTTAATATGTCGATTTGTCGGTGCAAACGGCCGAATGTCCCAAGTCCGCACCGTTGAGTCGTGTGAATTCGACAAAAGGGTCTGAGAATCAGGCGAAATTTCCAGCGAGGTAATAGTATCCATATGCCCAGCCATGGAGTAGACAACAGCTTTCTTTCGGATATCCCAAACGTGGATGGTGTTATCAATTCCTCCGCTATAGATTTCATTTCCGGCTTCTGACAGCGCCACTGCAGTAATTGGGAGTTCTGTCTCCAAGTATTCAACGGCGTCCTTCTGTCGAGGGTCCCAGATTCCGATGGTGCCATCATCACTCGCGCTAATTAGCATCTCCTGGCCCCTTTTGCTAAGCTCGAGACAATTGATAATCTCTTCGTGGCCCACATGTCGCCGTATTCTTTGTCCTGTCTCCAAATCCCAACTCGCGAGCGTCATATCGGCAGATGCAGAAAATATCGTTTTAGAATCTCGAGACCATTGAAGATCGAGGATTGCGCCGCGGTGGCCTGTTAGAACGCCATAATTTTCACATTGTCCATAAGTATTCCAGAGCACTGTAGAGGTGAAGTGTTAGCCGCTGTCTTAATTGATTGTAAACCCCAGACACATTGCATACTTATCGACCTATCCATTGAACCTGATGCGATGTGCTGAGCTGTAGGGTCGAATCGCACGGTGAATACTTCGCCGGAGTGGCCTGTTCGCCCAACTTATTAGCATAAATGAACCCAAAGCTTTCCGCATTCACGACTTCACCTGTGAGTTCCATAATTGGAGCCTCAAGCCCGCTGGTGCGGGGAACCTGTGCTCAATGTTAACCAGTGCGCTTGAGATTTTCAGCAAGAAGGGTAGGAATTGCCATACTGCTTGTACAAGAGAGCCATTCTGTGAAGAGCTCTTGACAACAGCTGTGCTATCGGTAAGCCCGGCGTCAGACTTCTTTCGTTTTACGACCAGCTGACTGGACGTCCCAAAAGCTGTTTGGGCTGGTCGTTTTTCACCGGACATGGTTCGAGAGCGGGATTGGACAACGGATAGCGGTCAAGTCTAGGAAAATTCGGAGTAAATGGAGACAGCAGTATGAATCAAAATGCGTAGGTAAGGTAAATTTAATTTTGAATGGTGAGAGAGAAAGAGAGAGAAACGGAATCTCGCCGTCGTGCAAGTCCGACTTTTGCGCGAACTCTCTTTTCGTATTTGATGTTTGGCGGGATGCTAGCCGCCACAAGCGATGGCCGCCCCAACCAAGCGCGAGAAGCTCCGCCTTTCCATCCCCGTCCTGAGTGGGGAGGCTCATAAACTCGTGCCGACAGCGAATTGCCTTTTAGCTGGTTTCTTCTCTATCCTAACGTTTAATTTCTTTTGTTTTGTTGAATATTACGAGGGTGCGCATCGAGCTTTAAAAACATGTCATCCACAACAAAGGTCTCGAGAATCGGAGAAGAGTAAGTTGTTCGTTACTCGCTTGAATGCAACCTGTTAACATTGAATCCTATAGACTCTGGAAGTCAGTAAGCTGAATGCCGTCGCCTTCCACTTCGCATTATATATCAACCTCGCCTCTATGAACTACTCGTGAATAGTCACTAGACTGACACATTCTGCACTTCCAGGACCAAGGTTGACAAGGTTAATGCGGAGTTGGTTACATTAACGTACGGCACGATCGTTGCGCAGCTATGCCAGGATTACGATAGCGTTTATCATGAAGTCAACAAGCAACTAGAAAAGATGGGCTACAACATCGGAATGCGACTTATTGAAGACTTCTTAGCGAAGTCAAATGCTGGGCGATGTGCCAATTTCCGAGAGACAGCCGATATGATTGCTAGGGTACGGTATTCTGCAGTGCACAGCTCATTCAATCTACCTTGCTGCTATGGGTTTTGCTAACACGATTCCGCTCGTAAATAGGTTGGGTTCAAGATATTCCTCAATATCACTCCGACCGTAACAAATTGGACGAGTGATAATAACCAATTTTCCCTCATATTTGACGAGAATCCGCTGGCGGACTTTGTTGAGCTACCAGATGATGGGCGGGCACAAGACGAGCTATGGTTCTCCAATATTTTGTGCGGTGTTCTCCGGGGTTCTCTTGAGATGGTAAGTATAATAGATCTGTTCAATCTGTGAACTCGGAAGGCTTGTTTCAGCATTCGCTAATTCATCTCCAACCTTTAGGTACAAATGCAGATTGAGGCACACTTCGTCAGCGATGTGTTACGGGGCGATGATACAACAGAAATGCGGGTATCACTTGTGAGATATATTGAGGATGAGATGCCCCCCGAAGATGATTGATTGTCATGTGTCAATTTTACACAACTTGAGGCGTCTGGTGTTGGGGCTCTTTCAACTTTATCTTTTTTCCCCATATGCTTCAGCATTGGTGCTATAGTTCTTGATGATTATTCATCATTTGTGGATAATTTACTATTACCCTATTTTACAAATTTCCCATTTTGGGCTGCCTTTCTTATAGCTGGAAGAGGAGTCGCTTTCAACGATAATTTCCCGCATTTTCCCATGGAATTAACGGTTGACAAGATGTATTGGTCATTCTACAGAACCCCAGACTTTTTTTCTCACTACCGAGGTAGAGTTAGTGATCACCCACTAGACTCCAAGGCGCTCAAAATCCAATCTCCACGGTACATTCACCACCAAACCCTCTACCTCTACCCAAGCTAGAAAGCAGAGCTGAATCATTCACAAGCTGAAATCTGCCACCTCCTCCGCAGTAGAATTGGAATTTTACCTAATTCCGCACATTTTATCCTGTTTCCAATATATCCCGACTTCAGCAAAACAAAGCTACCTATGTAGCCTTAGTGGCGTCAGAAAGGAGATATTATTGGCGTTCCTGTCACCCGATGGAGCCCCCGAAACCCCAGAGCTCGTGGCGTTTCCCAGGAGCTTGGAGCCTTGGCGTATTGTTCACCCACTTTGGAGGACTCGGCACTAACAATGATTGAATTTTTGAGTATAGAATAGTTTTCGAGATCGCCATCTTTTTGCCTGATAACCTGGCTATCTGAAATGATTCCAGTTTAAATGTCTCTCCCAGGTCCCAGTGGCGTGCGAATAACTGGTTTTAGCCGGCCCGAATGACGGAGTTCGCATGGTTGGACGCAAGGATGCGTTATTCGAGAGGACCGGAGATGCAGGTTTGCGCTTTTATCCAAGTACACTGTGAATATAGAAGTGTTATTGCGAAACCTTATTTTTTCGTTTCAAGTTATCCGGCAGTTCATGAATTCTCAAGTTCATTATTCTTCCTCACTTCCGAGTGGATATATGTGTTTCCAGATTGTCTTTTGTTCAGGCCCAAAGGGAGACGAAGTGTCGTTGATATAAGCAAGCTGTAGATATTCAAAACGGAAAGGATAGCAAGAGTGTAGCTCCTTACTGGGGATGGGTGTTGACAGTTCAGCCATATACTAGGACTAGAGAGCCCTATGTAATTTCATAGGTTCATATATGCATTGAATATCCGGATTTTGGGAAGAGGACCTTCTCTATCCTCGAAGAAATCGGGTTTTATAGCCATTCAGTGTCTCGTTTCTCGGTGAGGCCCTGGCACCAAACAAGTATCTAGCAGTTATCTGCTCAAGTATCGTATCTCTACGAAGCGATTTGCTGACCCTTATACCCCCTTCATGAAATCGAGAATAATGCTAGTAAATAAGATCCCTTATTAGGGATGCAGGGCCTACAACTGGCAGCTTCATTTTCGTCCAGAGCAATTAATTTCGACTAGCTTTATACAAAGCCAGCCATGCTTGAAATTAGATCATGTTGGGCAGTCTTGATCTCTTGAACCGTGGAGTTGTTTGAGTTTTTGGGTTGGAGGATAGAATTTAAAGGGGATCGGCGGATCCCTAATTATATATTCCTGCTCGTTTAACTTATCGAAAATCTTATGAGTGACGTGTAGGTACATAGGAAGGCCATTGAATAAAAACATAAAAACACTACACAAGAAAGAATCAAACCTCTACTGCCATAAAACACACTAAAAATGATCGTAGTGCTCTAAAATCAAGGATTGGATGTTGTACAAGGCTGGGCTCAGGGACAAAGAGGCCTACTCCATATGGAGCTAGATGATCGCCCATATCGACGGGAAGTTTATGCTTGCTTAGTGATCAGCCTCCTCAACAATACGGAGGGCATGACAGGTTCGATCTGATTTCCCGTGACGGCATCGGGTCCAGGAAGCCGGGAAAATATGTACGAGTGTCAACTAATGAAAACAAATACATATCAATTCAAGAATATCGATAGGCTTGATTTGGTTCGTTCTGCTCCTTTCTAGGCGGAGTGATTGAAGGAGTTTAAGGTCATGGGGAGATCTATAAACCGTCCCAACAGAGGGAGACCACGTGACGAGCCAGACCATCCCATGCTGTGCTGGGAAATACGCACCACCAGGAGACCCTGAGTGTAACAACTGATTGATCGATTATTTGATCAGTCGACCCATTTCTATCATTGTTTCTCATCCTCTTCCAGAATTACATCTTTTTGTTCCTTTTTCACTCTCTCCTCTGTAATAGTAATTTCTTACCTATTTCTTTTTGACTCCATCTTACGTGTTTCGTGTGTTTGTGCTGAGTCGGACTGTCCTTCTGTTGTCACAGTATTGATACTTCCAGGATAGGCTGAGTACGAACTCCGTTACCTGCCTTAGCATTTTTACCCCCAACCCCCAAACCCGAAGTTTTGCCCCCTCGCAGACAGATTTTTTCCCACAACCGATATTTCCCTTCCTTTCTTCAAGCAATTTTTTGTCTAATTGCTACTCGTAAGTATTTTTTAAAAATTTTATTTCCGTCGCATCGTCGGTATTCTGGTTTCTTTTCTACCTGTGAAATTTTTTTTGTTACTCTTTTGCCGCTTCTTGGGTCGCTGCATGCTGAGAACTACGCTTGGCAGCCCGTATCTTCCAGCCCTCCCGCCGCGTTCCGAGAGGATAATCCGAGCCGAACAAGCGATTCACGCCCAGCCAGTGGTGATTGAACAGCCCAGCAGCACTCCAGGCACCGCGCCTGATATCCACGTCCAACTCCTCCCACCCACACCACCGTCAGAACACCTCAGATCCACCGCTACACCTTGTCCTGACCTTCGCCTCCTTCTCCCCCCCTCCACCCCCTCCCACTCCTTGCGAGCTGTATATTCTAGATCGCTCCGTGGCCTCCCTCTTCGTCTTCTATAGGGGCCTGTGCATCATATGTTCTTTTGAAAAACCCTTTTTTCTTGCGTTTCGGGTTGTACTCGCTGGCACTTTCCTGACCGGCTTCTCTCCCTAAACGCCGCTCCCGTCCTCTCCTCTCGTCTTCTCTATCGCCTTGTCGCCGCCCACTTCTCTTATCCCTCCTGGCTCATCCTGCCGCACTTTTGGTGTCGGATGAGATCCACCGACAGATGAAATAATCTCTTCCTTTCGTGCTTCATCCTTTGGCCTCAATCCCATCCGGTATCTCGACGGATTGTTCCCCAACCCGTCTTTGTTCCGCGCTCTGGAAAAGACTGCAGACTCTTTCGCTTTCTTTATCTGCACCTATTCTTGAGTATAAAATCCAGTTCTTTCACGATTTCAGATCATCGCAACGGATTTTCTCTGCGTTGCCACCCATCCAACAGCAGCAGACTCGTTTTATCTCTCGTCCGCGTCCTTACCTCTTGCGCATTCGTGTCTAACCACATAAATTATCACACCTCGGCTCAGAAACATCGGCCATATTGCCTCTTGGGTTTCTAGACTTTTTTTTCATCACCTTCCCCCTCAAATCTTGGCAACCCACGCGCACCTTGCCTTCTTCTGGTGGTGAGCTTCCTCGCCGCGAGACGGTGGATGCGCGTTGACATCCATAACCCAACGGCTTTCACGGAGGACAAATTAACAGGTGAGGGTGGCTGAGCCCCTTAGGTGCCACCATGAACCAAATGAATATGGCTGGGATGAATCCCGGTGTCGGAGGCCCGGTTGGAGGCGTCCCGATGATCAATAACGGCTCAACGGCTCCTCGTAACGATGTACCTATGATCACTAACCCCGAAGTTATGATCAACAACCTTAACACCTATATCTATGATTATTTCTTGAAACGCGGCTATCACGATTGTGCTAGGGCTTTGGTGAAGGATGAGTCGATCAAACTGAACACAGAGCCCCCTATCAAATCAAGTCCAGGCCAACGTCGCGAAGGCGAAGTTAACGGTATCGACGGTGATCTGATGATGACAGACGGTAAAGACGGTGATAAACTGAAGATTCCTGACGATCTTCCTCGGCCTAATCTTGGCAGCGAGGGCCAACAAACCTCATTTCTCCTAGACTGGTTCAGCCTTTTCTGGGACTTCTTCTGGGCCCAACGCAAAAAGGGAAATAGCAATGACGCCAGACAATATCTTCAGCTTACACAGGTATGCCACAACCAACAAATTTTCTTTACATCCTCCCCTATCATGGATATGAATATCTAATTTTCCGTGTTCTAGAGCATGTTGCGCTTCAGAGAGCAGCAGCAGAACCATCTCTTGCGCCAACAAGGCCCACTTATGGGCGCTCAAATGGGACAGATGAATGGAGTGCGCCGGAATCCAAGCATGGTTCCCCCTAACCTGCAGAAAGCTGTGCTGCAAAACAACACGGGTGGTTTGTATGTTGCGCACGTCCCCTTTACTTTAACGCCCCCAGCGAAATAGCAAGGGCATTAGTACTGATTGTTTGTCCAAAGTTCCCAGCAACAACTCGCGCAAATCCAGAAGAATCAGCAAATGCAAATGATGCAACAGATGCAACGCGAGCATTCGGATATGGACATGAATGGCCACCGCCCCCAATCGCCGTCATCCGCTGACAATGCGCCGTCTCCATCGAAGCGACCCCGTCTTGAAGGCGGGCATATAAATGGACAACAATTGGCGCCTAATGGACGAGGTCAGGGACAGGCTATCCCCGGTCAACCGAATCCGCAAGCGATGATGATACAGAATGGGATGAACCCACGGCAGATGAACCCAAACCAGTTCCAGGGTTTCCAACAGCCAGGTCCGGCTGCGCAGCCGAAATCAATCCAGGTATATGCTCAGAATTTGGCTCTTCATCACTCTCGCTCAGCATTGAATAACCAGGGTTTGCCGAATGGTTTGATGAATCCCGGTGTCATGCCAACCCAGGCGGATCTGATGCCCATGCCAGATGCCCAGGGTATGTATCCGATGAACGGTGATTACTATGGCGCGAATGGTCAAATGGGGCAGGTCCGCCCGGGGGTGCAGACACCTGGCGGTCAGCATGGTAACCACGCTCTCCAAGATTATCAGATGCAGCTTATGCTACTTGAACAGCAGAATAAGCGGCGCCTGATGATGGCTCGTCAAGAGCAGGATAGCATGGCCCGTCCTGACGGTCAGCCCCCAATGCCTGGGCAGCAGCAGTTGCCTCCTGGCACTTCTCCCCAAGGCAGTAGGGCGGGCACATCACCGAATCCGAACGATCAAATGAAGAGGGGCACTCCCAAGATTCCCCAAACCGGTCTCCCTGGCTCTCCAAGCGCTAACGATGCCATGGTCCAGGGACGGGGATCTCCTGCATCCATGAACTTTGCTGGAGGCCAGCTACCACCGGAGATGGCGGCGGCTCCTTTCTTCATGAAGGGCATGCAAGATGGTATGGCTGGCCCTAATCCTATGCGGCCACCCAGCTCCAACCCGGCGTTCACTGGTCCCCAAATGGGCCAGCCGATTCCTGCAGTGAATCGGATGCCGAACGGCGCTTGGCAACCTCAGCAGGGTGGGCAACCTATGGCGCCGCAACAATCTCCTATCGTCCAACCCCCGACAGGTACACCCCAAGACCGAAACCCGATGCCACCTCCCCAGGCTCCGCCAGCTGCTGGTGCCAACACCCGAACTCAGCCTCCGTCTCCACAGACTGGAGCTGCGGCTCCTCCTACACCGCAGCCTGGTGCAAAGGCAGCACCGAAGAAGAAGGAACCCAAAGATAGAGCTAAGGTAAGTGCTCTAAAATTCATTTTTTACTAAGTCTGCTCTGTTGATTGTGTATCTATAGCCACGGTCGAAGAAGGCAACTACAGCCGCGGCGGCGTCTGCGGCAGCGAACACCGCAGCTACCCCCTCCTCTGAAGCAGAGCATCCTCCGACTCCTACTCCATCCACGCCAATTACCCCTCAACATCCTCAATCGTTCAAGACGGGTGTCAATGCCACTACAGGCGCTCTTCCGCAGCCAACATCCGCTCCGGCATCACAGACACTCATTCAGCCTCCGCCCCCAGATCAGCAATTCAGCGATCTTAGTGCTATTCCTGAGGTAGGCACTTTTGGCACATTACAACTACCGGTTTGCCGCATGGTACTAATGAAACTATTAGGCCTCTGCTTTCAACCTTGACTTTAGCGCATTGGAGAATCCGGATATTCTCGAGAACTTTGACTTCGATACCTTCTTGAATACCGACAATGATACGGGTGCGTTTGGGTTTGATCCAAGCATGCCCTTCCCTGGCGACGGCGTCGAGACTGGAGCCACTGATGGCCTATGAATGATTCCGAGGATATTTCAATCCGAAACTCTCATATACCCATGCTTTGTACATTTCGTCCATTTCTGACTGTGTTATTCGGTTATTCACCTCTCTTTGCCATTGCTCATTTTCCCTTTTAACTTGTATCGACATGATTTGGATATGTGCCCGTGAGACTGGCGTTGGTGTATCCTTTCTTGCATATCCTTTCATTTCCTATTTTTTTTTCTCTTTCTCTACTGAAAAGCGCCAACTGACCAAAGACAGTTGCGCTTGTATTTCAAGTTCGCTTTTGCTGAGTCTGGTTCGATTCTCTTCTTTCTATTACTACTATTACTCGGTTAATGTTTTATCCTTGTTTCATCTTTATCTGTCAAGTTTAAAGGGCCTCCGTGTGGTATCTCTCTCTAGCGTTAGTCTTTTGCTTCCATTTAATACCTGAGACTATCACATCCCAAATTGTCCTTTTTCCACCTCCTTCCACTCCTGACTTTTACGTCTATACCTTCCCCATCATTTCTATTCCATATTTCCTTTCTCGCATTTTGTTTCCCCTCCTCTACTTATTTCATTTCATATTTTCCTTTTTGTCATGTGATTTTTATTTCTGTGGCGTTAATTATGAGGCAATAGTCACTGTATTGACTCCTCTCTGGGAATGGTTTGATGAATTGAGAAAAAATCCCTCATGTTTTTCTTCTTTGCTTCCTGTTCATTATCTCTCTCAGTCAGTGTGTTTCTCTGCCTTGAGTATGCAATTACTTTGTTTGCTCTTGATCTTTTAAATATTATCTTTTGCTTTTCTTCTCATACCTTTTCTCTCCGTATGGCATCATTACTATACAGCTCTCTCTGTTGAAATGGTCAACTGCGAAGACTCTTACAAAAGAAAATATCTGCTTCAGGATATACATATCAGGAGCAAAAGTAGCTCGAATGCCAGCCGTCAGTCAATTCTGCAAAATTCAAATGTGTTCCTGCCAGCAGCCTTCTTTTTTTTTCTTCCGAAGCTTCTACCCGCATCCCGTAGAACAACAGAGAAGATAGGTCTTGCCTATTGAGCACAACGTTCAAACGTGACAAGTAATTACTTCTACACCAGGAGAGTGTACACTGTACACTGTACAGCCTCTCGTCCATTTGTATTTGAGGTGTCAATCAATTTTTCAGTGTGCTGCCAATCACCCTCAAATCCATAGGAGCTTATCTTTCCTTCAAAGGGCTTTTTCTCCATAGTGGGTAATAGCCTCGCGCTGTTTGGCAAGGTGGCTCTCTAGTATAGCATCTTCTTCCACAATCGAGATTAAGTACTCAATGGTTTTTTTAGCACAGGCTTCGTGAGCTTCGGCTTCCGTCACCTTGATGAGGCTGATCTCTCCAATGGCCCCTGCCCTAGTCAGGAACGGATCCATCGTAAAGTATGCACCTGCTCGGTATTCTCCCTGAGACTCGATAAGGCGACCATCCAGACGTTTGACACGAATTTCAGGGAGCTCAAGGGGAAGGATGTCACACAACTCTGGACAATTGCAAACAAGTGGTTAGTCAATGAACATACGAATAGTGAATTAAAGGAAACGGGTCAAGATCACTTTCAAGCTTCGCAGCATGCGTTTGTAGGCCCTGCAATTGCCTTGATATCTCTGCAGGGGTCACTTTCCATTTGCTTTTTACTTTTTCAGCCTGAACTTCGATGGGGGCAAGGCGACAGTTTTCCAATGGTTGTGCGTTTGCGTTCTTGGGTTTTTGGATGGCAGGGGAACTTGTCCTTCTAGGGCGTTTTCTTGGTCTGCTCGACTCGTGTAGAGAGCCGGAACTGATTTCTTCTTTAATCATCTGGCTAGGTACAGTCCTGGGTACCTGGGCTAGGAGATTCTCATTGCATTGTCTCAACATGAAAGGGCCCGGGAAAGCAGAATGTGTACCATTTTCCTGAACCAGGAGGGAGTGCAATGCCATATGTGCAGCTGCATTCTGGGACTCAAGCTCACCGGGATAGTATTTCAGTGCTGCGAAGTACATGGACCCCAAAATCTCTACCTCGTGTCGGCACCCATGGTCATGAATGTACTTGGTGTATCTGGGGTCCGGTACTCCGTTATGAATACAATAGTCTGTCATTAAGTTGTTCGTTAGGAGTCACAAATCCGTTGCAATGAAAGAAATTTTTGTAATTACCTCGTAAGATCTCCACCCAATTCCATCCGGGGGGTGCGACTGACATTGATGGTTCATCAGGTACTGGCCAGTCAATGTAGTCACCTTTCAGCCTCTTTAAGGCTTCTCGGCATACATCTGCCTTGGCTTCATATTGAGACCTGTACACATTACATCTCATAATTGTGAGTCCATACATAGTCAGTTTCACTCCCCAGAGTTTATTTCGTTTCCCGGTGCTGAACTGAAACCGAGGGAGTAGAAGAGCCTGGGTGACAAGAACACCGAAGTAATAAAGCACTTGATTGTTACTTATGGCGCAAAGGTCGAGGCGGCTGAGACGTTTGGAGGAAGTTGCACTCTATTGCATGTACTGTTAGTGGTGAACGGATTTAAATGACACTCACTATATAACAGATCCAACGCAAATATCCAGATAACAAGTCGTTTAACTGCACATACCTGAATCCCAGAATCCACTGGGGGATTGAATTGGGGAATACAGGCTGAAGTAGAACCGAAGTCATCTGGAATCTCCCCTTCTTCCTTGACGTGGCTAAATAGAGATTTTGAGTAAGGTTCCTCGACCCTGACATACTCTCCAAGGATATTAGATGATGAATGATTGGAGAGGATATTATGGGTTACAGAGGTTTGAGGAGTGAGAGCTTCAATAGGAACTGTTTTGACAATGGGGTTAGAAATAGCTATGCCGCGTTCCTGAGAGACCAAAGGCCACGGCGTGAGTGACCTATAAGGGGATGAATGGTACGCCCAGTGAGAATATCCACTAGAGTACTGAGGTGCAGACTGGGGAGAATTGAACGAGCTGATGCCAAAGCGCGGGCGATCCATCCTGGGGTTGGCTAATGGAGATGGTCAAACGCGCTGATGGCCTGACGCTGGTAGGTATACTACCTAGGTAGGTACCTAGGTAAGATTCTAGGAGAAAGATACCGAATGACAGGTTCCAGAGGATGGTGCTGATTTAATGTAGGTGAGGAGAAAGCAGAAGTTGATGGCTGGAGTGACCGTGGACGCTGGTTCGTTTGTTGCTCCACAGAGTGTGGCCCTTCCTGATTGGGATATAAACAAGGACTACGGACTTGGTTAGTTGCTCAGACCTACCTACTTAAGTACCTACCTACTACGAGGCACTATGATTATTATCAGCGTGGATGGGCCCCTAAAGTAAAAAAAGTATTCTACCTAATCGTGCTTATTATTCTATTTATACTTGGATTCCTTCATGGAACATCTGTGCCAAAAGCACATCGGACAGGCCTATCCGTTTGAGGTAACGAAGGGCAGAATGGGAATAATATGTCATATGAATGGAAGTTTCGTCACTACAGCAGTGATGCATGAAACTGTGAAAGAACATAATCGTAGACGGATTATGACGCTATTAAAAATGGTTTAATCAATCTCAGTAATTTCGGTGGGTGTCGTGAGCCGTGGTCTCGATTCAAGGAAGTTGTCTATGTCGGCTTGATGGATCGGAGAGGTTATCGCCGACAAGTTCTGCGTTGGAGAGAGGAGGACAGACTCTCCCTTACCAACGCTTAGACATTCGTCACGGTTGGAGCTTACGGAACGTTTCCTTCTAGCCTCTAGCGGGGCGTCCATACTTCCGTTGGTCCGCACCACTAACTTTGTAGGAGTTGACTGAACTTTGTCGCTTTCCTTGCTAGGGGTTTTTGGTTCATTTTCCTTGTTCTCCAGAGACAATCCTTCCTTCCTGCTTTTGACTGGCCCACTCGGGCTGGCATGAAGCTTGTTCACGCCTCCACGTTCAACTGGAGGCTCGGGTGGCACGTTTGACTTGGCACTCGATCCAGATACCTCTCGAGTACCTGGTTGTAAAATCTCTTTCAGAACCGAGGCGCGACTTCCACTTTTGGCGTAAGATGCAGAGCGAGCCTCGGCCGCAGCAGAGAGCTTGGTTCCCATTGGTATAGTCGAAGTTGGGGTATTATTAGGTGCGTATGCACCGCACGAAAGCGGCTTGGGTGGACTGACGGCTTCAATTAACTGGCTGTATGATTCTTCATCAATTGAAGCGACAATGCTAGGGTGTTTGCTGTGCTCGTAGCTGACACCGGTCATGCTCGAAATAACGCGGCTACTAGCTGAACTAGGAACATAGTCGGGCATAGATATGTCCTCCCAAGAGGGCCTTGCTCCTCGATGGCGGAAAGCCGGGTCAAGAACATAGGGATCAATAAAGGGGTCAACAAAAAAGGACTCCGGTGGAGCCCACCTGGGTTCTCTGGGCACATCCGGCCACTGCGGTACAGGCCCCTGGTAGTTTCTGCTCTTCCAAGGGTTGTACACGGATGGATTGACAATCTGGCTACTGGTAGTAGCTGGAAGTCGGATATGTCTAGTAGGTGAATGAGCATGTGCATCCTCTTGATCTTTCGGGTCACTGAGACCGCTTCCCGAATTATACTTGAAAAGACGTGGCTCTCGAGCCCACATGGAAACATTTGGCCAAGCAATGTTGGAAGACTCTAAGATATCTGTTCTTGGTTAGTGTCGCGACGGCTTCTCTTCAAAACATCAGCAACCGATAAAGCTTACGTTGAGGAGCATGTTGAAACGAGAATGCGATTAGTTCTCTGACGCGTTCAAATGGGGGAGAACGATGTGGTCGAGCAAAGCCCTCAGCAATAACCACTCGAATCCTGCCGTGAGTATCTCCTGCATCCCAATGCCTCTGTTCTAGAATCTCGGGGTGAAACGAGGGGAAACGAAAATTGTCTTGATTGCCATTTTTATCAATTTCTGAAGAGTTTGTTAGGAACTGTTCTTGCATGAATCAAGGAATTGTGGAATAGCGTACGAGAACTAAGATCTTCATGAGATGAATTTGATTAGCTTTAGTGCTTTCTCACCTTGATGGTGTCTGAGCAACATACCAACAACATAAGGCCAATTTATTCTCTGGTTAAAGATGCTACCCCTGTGAGACGTCGAGACACCGGTTAGAAGCCGTGGGAACCAGATAACCCAGATGTTATTACTTACGAGACACAGAGCCCATCCACAAAGATTCGAACCTCAAAAAGCAAGGCATCCTCAGGTTGCAAAAGACTCTCCGTTAAACGGCTAGCCTGTGGCTGTTCCCAGCTATGAACTGACACCTTAAATGGGCTGTTCTCAGGCATACTTGCAATAAACGTTGTAAGAACAGGTAGCTGGCCCATATTCCCGTTTGGTTGGCTCAGTGTAGCTGGATTGAGAAGAGCTGGGCTGTGTAGGTATGGAGAATCTAAGGAGCTAGGTATTAGAAAATGCAACATCTTTGTTCTATTGGGACGCTGACCTCGATCCCGAGTCACAAAGCATTGTGTTTTGAACTCCTGGATAGGCGTCTTGGAGTTGGTTGGGAAGAGAAGGACATCCCAATTCTCGTACCGCATGTTGGCTGGCGTGGTAAGGCTGCCTTGTTTGGGATAAGATGAGAAATGAAAGATCTGGAAATTGAACGTAGAGAATACTCGGCAGTAATGAAACCACAACCACATCCGTGTGGTAGAATGAGATGGTTAGAAGGGTAATGGGAGTAGGGAGGGAGAATTCATCGTTGACCTTCGCCCCGAGAACATGTCAGGCTGAAGGGGATCAGAAGGAAGCTCCTGCCACAACAGGGCAGTATATCCAATTTGCCTCCTCAATTAGGAGCTTCCTTCCTGATTGCATGTCCAGGAAAGAGAAAGAAGAGACTGAAACTCGGTAGGTCGTCCCTCCCAGGGTAGCACCTACTTATTGCACGTTTTCAAGAAGCCATTCTGTGTGAATAATTCAGATCTAGGTATTTTGGGGATTCAGTGGCACTGAGACTGGGTTGATAGACAAGTAGTCAATTGTAGCCGCAAGCCTATGAGGAAGAATGCAAATCATATACCAATATTCAACTGGTGGACATTTAAACACCGTCTCCATGCACCGAAACCCGTGACCTGAAACTCATAATTTCGCTATCCTTGACGAACAACAAACGATAAAAACTAACAAGGACAAAAGGAACAGAAGATTGCTTACTGCATACCTAGCGAAAGAAGGGGGAATCATCCAGGAGAACAGACACAAAAGGAAACACAACGTGCCGGTGGCACAGGGGTCTGGAGAAGCAAACACCAAGACTCTCAGCCGGACAAACAGAGGAGACAGCCCTGATTCACCTACTAAAAATTGTGACACTAAAACGCCCAGATACTTGGTCATAACGTCAACAATAGGCCGCCCGCTTGATAGAAACGCATACAATCAGGAAGCAGCCTTCAACCGGAACTCCAAGAGGGCGCAGAAGCGGCAAGTAGTCATATCAAACCCAGCAGCTACTAAATGAGGAGGAAAAAAAGACTCGAGAAAGGAAAGATGACACATTTCCAAACGACACCTTTCATATGCAGCATCAAGAGTAGGACGGATAGCATCGACTCAAAAACATCACCATAGCAGACAAGGAACGAGTCCGCAAGAAAACACCATGCCCTCGGACGAACGGAAGAAAAGAAATAGAAGACGAAGAAAAAAGAAATGTTGTACAGGCCAATCTAGCAAAAACGCAAGATGTAACATCCTCAAAGCTGAATAACAATTCGATTTGATTCCTTCATGGAAGAGACTTCAGAAGATGAACTTTTCGCAGAATGCCTGCCCAGGGAATATAGGGGAAAGACACGCATCGGATTGCTGCCATACGCACAACAGACCTATTGCCCGAACGCAATGGCAAAGAACAGAAGTCGAAATGAAAAGCAGGGCATCTTAAATCAGGGGAAATTGAAAGCATGCAGGGACTGCAGAGGGAGAACAACAACAAAGTGAAAAAAAAAAATAAGAAGGGTGAAAGAGGAAACCCAGATCAGGTTGGAAAGGAGCTCATATCTTGCTAAAAAATGGAAGCGCTCACACATGATGAAGTACGTAACACAGGAGAAAAATGCCCATCAAAAGCTATAGAGGGGAGCTTTCACAAAGATAAATAGCAAATTTGTTACAAGACAAAAGACCCATCATCGAAAGGACGCAAAACTCCTGCTGCTTCTTTCAAAAAAGGAACGCTTTTGTTTACTATGAAATGCTGTTAGCACACCAGGATTTTGAAGTATAAAATCAAGAGGTACTAACCTTCATAGGCGCAAAGCCACCGTACTGGTGTGCAGGGGGAAGGTACATAGGAGGTGGAGGGGGAGCGGGGCGATAAGGGCTGCCGGCAGGGCCGGAGTTATTTTGAGAGCGGCCCCAGCTCAGGCGAACACGGGAGTTACCAATAGGGTAGCCCTGCATCTGGTTGATGGCCATCTCGGCAGCATGGCGCTGAACGAACTGAACAAAACCACATCCCTTGCCAGGAGGGATCTTAACATATGTGATTTCACCAAATCCCTGGAAGAAGGAGCGAAGCTCATCCTCAGTGACATATCCAGAAAGACCACCAACAAAAACGGTGGTGTTATTAGGGTCAGTGAATTGGTTCATTGGCTGAGGGGCGCCGTAAAAGCCCATAGGAGGTCCACCCATAGGAGGGTACATGTTGGCGGGGCCAGGCATGCCCATGCCGCCAGGAACAACGCCGGGACCCTTGTTCTTGGGGGTCGCGGTGGAAATGCGCATGGGGCGGTTGCCGCAGTAAACACCCTGCATCTCGCTCAAGGCACGCTGCTGATCATTTTCATCAGAGAAACGAACGAATCCGTATCCACGGGACATGCCGCTGATGGGGTCGGTCATGATCTTAGCAGATTTGCACGAGGGGAACCGGCTCTGGAACAGAGAAACGAGAACATATTCGTTGACCTCGGGGCCCAAGTCGCCAACAAAGATAGAGTACTCGGGGCCGCGGTCATCACGGCTGCGGTCGGCAAGGCCTCCACCAGTGGCCCAGTTCAGCTTGAACAGACGGCTTGTGTTGGGCATGGGGCTGCCGTTTAGAGTCAAAGCCTTAGCGGCAGCAGCAGGGGAAGCAAAGTCAACAAAACAGTAACCGGCATTGCTCCTACTACCAACATTAGGATCACTTTCAATAACCGCGCGCTCATTTATTGTGTGAACTCACCCAGAAAACTTGTCGCGAATCATCTTCACGTTAACCTGTTCACCCATCTGGAACCACAGGTTGCGGACGAAGTTCTCGTCAATCCAAGGCTCAAGCTCACCCATCCTGCAGCAATTGTTAGTATTTTTTCAACTCGCGAGGTACAATAGAGTGCATAGCGAAATGCGCTTCGCCAGATCGTGCGTACCAGAGAGTGGTCTTGCCATCATTTCCTTGCTGAGGAACAGAGCCAGAGTTGGGTTCACCTGGGGCAGGGCCCTGGAACGGCGCGGTAGAAGGATCCGCCTGACCAGTCATAGTGGTGTCTGCGGCAGCGGGGGCACCAGGAGCAGCAGCGGCAGCATCAGCCGCTGGGTGCTGGTTTTGGAACGAATCGAAATTCTGGAAGGACATATTGAAAGCAAAAATCCGACGATGGTAACAATAGGTACGATAAAGGTATCTGCGACGCGAAAAAAGCACTGTTAGCCAATACTGTTTTTTTCCCGCCTCAAGAACAAATGATAACATCAACCATATCATCTTCAACGGTGTATTGGCGTAACAACCACCAGTGAAATGCTGCGCATACCTTTAGATTCGAAGCAACGAGCAGAAAGCCAGACAAACAAATTTTTCTATCTCGAAAACGGCCCGTGCAACTTCGTTGGAGTCGTCAAGGAGAGGCGTAGATCGTCGAGGACTTGGTAAGGATTGGAAGGTACCCTACTTCTTATTGAGTGATTAGCAGGGGGAGTAGGGAATAACGTTAAACAGGAGAAACAAAAATGAAGGTTGACGAGATGTAGAGAAAAAAGAAAATTGTGCGCTTCAATGCAATGTGACCAAAACAATCAAACGAGAGTGAATTGAGTTTGAGGGAATTAGAGAGCAGAATCGTGTCGACGGCGTTAAGCGAGTGAAATGAGAGATTGAGGTGTCGGTGCCAGCTATTGAGCGTGGTGGAGAGCTCCCGAAACGCCAAGGTGACGGTTCGATAATGAGCGGTCCCGTAAGGGTATTCCGGAAAAGGTGGGTGGGATAAAATCGAGAAGAACCAGGAGATTTTTGCTGGACGCTCGCGCGAATAGGCATGGGTGATCCAAAGCATTCATGTAAATGACCGCATTCGTCGATAGCATCCCTAGCTCGCTCGCTTCGGTTGCGACCGTCTCCGTTGGATAACCTCGGCCACTCGACAACCACAAGTTGAGGCATGCAACATCTAGGCGGCCATGTTTCGAATTTTGTGAGGCATTAACCCATGAAGTGTGGTAATTTTGCCAGTCCTGCTACCTGGGGGCTGGACAATAACCTTCTCATCGGACAATGTTTGAAGGCGAGGCAGCAATTGGCGGGCGCTATTTGGTGATCGGATCGATGTGGAAACCAAAGCAGGTGTATAATCTTGGTCCGACAGTGCTTGCAGCACTCCCAAGGCGAGAACAGACCGCTCACTTTGATAGATTGTATTGGTGGCGTTGAGCACCAATCTCCAGAAGGGAGGACCGTGGAGGTGCTGATCCACAACTCCCGCAAGACAAGATGACTCCATGAGGGAAAAGAAAGAGAAAAAAAGTAGGGAAAACAAGTAGCTTACCTGACAAGAGAATATCAATATAAGTAGCCTTGAGATATTAAGCTTCGCAAAGGCTTTGAAGAAGAAAATAGAAAAGAAGACAGTTTTGCTGTCGTGTGGCGCAAAAAGATGGATGCGTTAAAACAGGGCGTTAGAGGATGAGAGAAACCAGAAAACTGGAAAATCAAGATAACTCCAGTAAGGCGGAGAAGAAGAAGGGAAAAAAAAAGCGTAGAAGACACAAAGAAGTTACAGAACTATCCGCAAGCCGACTCCGTCTTTTCCGAAAAGAACAAGAAAAACGGTGGAGGAAAGACTGAAGGAGAGGGGAAATATGGGAGGAAGAAGAAAAAAAGGAAGAGGGGTAGATGAAGATAATTCTTCAGGATGGAGGGGAGAAAGGAAGGGAAAGGGAAGGGAAGGGAAGAAACGAAACGAGACCAGACAAGAATAATTGGAAGAACGATGGACGACGACTAGGGCAGACCAAAGACGGGAGAAGCAAGAAACCACTGCATTAGACGAACAAACGAAAATAAAATAAAATAATAATAATAATAAAAAAAATATTATTAAAGCTCACCACACAAGAACCACTGCGCTGCGAGCCTACAACTGTGAGGAGGGGCGAGTGTTGCCTGCTCTGCTGGTGGGACGAAAGTCTGCCGACTACTGGTAAGTAAAATTTTTTTTAATTCTTTTCTTTCTTATTTTCTTCCCTTTCCTTCAGCCAGGTCTGTAGATCTGGATTTGCTGGTGGGCTCACCAACAATATTGTTTATCTACAGTTGGAGGAACCAAGAATAAGTAAGTGTAGCTAGGATGTGTGATGGATCTATCTTACGCGATGATGCTGTTGGATGGGGAAATTTCCCATCAACTCTTCATTTGCCATGGCCCATATTGTTGATGCGTGGAATGGACATGAAACTCAATCTTGAGAAAGGAAGATCAATATCTCATCATCATCATCATCATCATCTCTGTTAATTTACAAGAGCCTGCGAGGCTGCGCCTGAATGATTTCATAGTCATACAAACAACGCTCAAGTAAGGAAACTTAAAAATTACACGTACTGTACTGTATGGTATATTAGAAGGGTGATACCAATATACTGCTTCCTTCAGCTTCTTGGAAACGCCAACCAGATGACTGATGCATCCTGCGGGTTTGCAACCTGACATGATTCTTATTTCCAGTGCATGCACTCTTTGTCCTTTTGGCCAATGGAGGGTTTAATATAGCCCAACAGGGTTCTTTTACTTACTCGCTCGCCTCGTCCCTAGACCCAGGAACCCGGAATTGTTCAAAGGCATCATGAAGCTTAAGCTCAAGACCACGACCACCAACATCGACCCATAACCACAGGAGGTCTCTCTTTATTCATGGCTTTGGAAGACAGGGCATTCATTCCGCGAATCTCCCAAGAACCTGCCTCCGAAAGGTGAGCGATATCGCTCAATCAATGTAGGGGGACTCCCAAGGGTGCGCAGCTTCGAGACCGTTCTCAACCACTTCTCCTTCACAATCATAACAAACCGCGAACCTCGAGGCAAGGAGAAGACCACACAAGAAAAAGGGGGAAGGAAAATAGCAAGTTGTAGTCAAAGGATATATTTTAACCGCAGTAGTCGACCAACCTCACAACCCTTTATAACAAGGGGCCCGTCAGACTCGAAATGACAAAGAAAATAAAAGGGTACAAAAACACAAGAAGTAAGATATTATTGAATCTTAATATTAATATGGACACGGCCAAGTCATTAGCTGCATGAAATCTGTAAGGATCAAAGCGATGCACATGCAGAGCCCGACACCACCGCCGATGTCGTGAGCTCTTTTTCTTGCCATTCTCGCGCTCTGACTCGTCGAGTTCTATTCGTGTCCCATGGGCCTTATCGTCATAGGCGTGCGCAGGTCTCCGCCTGGGCTCTGGATGCCCTGAAATTATTCGTAGATCGGGTTCCGCTTGCAGCCACGCCAGTGCTCATTGTTCCTTGGATCGACTTTTCTCTGAAAGGGCGGAAAGTTTCGAAGGGACTCGAGTTGTGAAGTGTGAGAGAAGGCCGACCAAAATCAACGAGAAAAGAAAAAGACCCCTAAATCCTGGATCGCAATCCAATATATCAGGTATTTAAAAGATACGATGGCAGGAATCAGATCTAGCGGCGAACTACTCCTTAATTGTTTTTTTTTGCATCATTATTTCCCTTTTAATCTCCCTTTGGATCTCTGATCCCTGATCCTTTGATGCGACTAACGAGTACAGTATTTACATTACAATACAAGGCGTTGTGTACAGTTCAGCTTGATATAAAAAGAAATGGATCAGTGAAAGGAAGGAGAAAAAAAGAGAGGAAAAACTCCAGACTTTGTCAAAGGGACCCCACCCTTTGTTTAGAACCATGGAATCTCAAATAGGATATATCTCCCATTGGCTGGAGTCTGTCAAACCGAGTAGTGGTTCATAAATTTCTTTCCATTCTTTTCTTTCCTTCCTTCTGTTCCTTTTTTGTACACTGAGGGCTAAGCTGTAAGGTACCAGTCCGAGTCTGTGGATGCAAATTGTATTTTTTTTACCCACGAGCCAGCCTACCCAGGCATGTTCGTGAGGCTTCGATCTGCAATTTATTATTCGCTTCCTAGAAATAAACCAGAGCTTAATTTACTCTGTAGCATTGTTATTAATCAATTAATCTAATTTCTATACGGCTTGTCTTGGACCAGCAAGGCAAGCCCGAGCTTTTGCGGAGCATGCCCGGGCGAAGCAGCTACAACTTACAGGGCACAGCTGGAACTATAATACTAGCACTATTACGGCAATGCGATGAGATTAGCCCATCTGCCCTTGTTGGGGGACGCGTACGCGACGCGATCTTCACACTTTGTGTGTGTTCGAGCAGGTATAACCGAGCATATGATCAATGCTGCCCTCTTTTATAATAATTGCACTTGGATGGTGGGAAGAAGCAATAAACTTCTTCGTCTTGGAAAGGTGGTAGGTTCATTTTGGCATGAGCAAGGGACATGGACATACACCGGGTTACCGCTATATTTTACCGCCCTCCCTTAGATAGAAAGTAAAGAAGACAACATTAAGGGTATCGACGGAGAGTTCCTACCTTGGATCAATAATATATGGCGTATCACAAGGTTAGAACCATGATGTGTGCGAAACCTTAGCTGGAGACTTGAACTGCCTGGGGAAATTGGGTATACCGGACCTCCCGCAAGCTGGACAGAACTGTACCTGTGGTTTCTCCATCTGCGAATCAAGTCATACCCTACAGCTAATTAACTCAGGGCCAGGGTTACACTATACCATACCTCTAATGCAGGACTATTTGATTGTTCCCCTATGGCTCTCTGTCCCTTGCATGGGATGATGCTTGTTCCCCTTGCACCTCTCTGTGCACCTGAGGCAATGCCGAGAGCCTCGCAGAATTCAGGGACACTCTGTAAGAGGGAAATACACTTCCTAAATTACAAGACATCCTGACTTCCCATCCTTCCCGCCGCTCGAGACATTTTGCCTCTGTTCTGACTCCCGAAGGTCTCCATCCTCAGCTCACGCCATCACCTTGCAACCGTGGGTCCAGCTCGCCCAACATCCTCACCCAACACCGACGAGATATTAACCATTGTATATACCTCTTTTACTTCCCATTTCTCGATTAATAATATCCGGGAAACGGAATATACCGTGAGTTTGCTCACCTTAACACCACCGCCACTCTATTCCCAAGCAAACTACACCTCGGAAGTCGTAGCCAGATAAACCCGTTTTTATCAGCTTCAGCCCAGCTTAAGATCCACCGTGGCACCGTCAGCGTTCCAGCCCGGCGTTATTAATGTACTTTAGGAACTCCACTTGCGCACCACGACTCCAGAGAGGCGTACCTGAAAGGACCCTCAGCAGTGTCAGCACGCGACAATTAATGGTACGCGCTGTATACTGGACCATGGCGTTGGAACAGGCTAGCTGGATTTCTAATCAAATCCATACTTCGCAGTTAAATACAGAGAGATCTCGAAGTTCGAACGTACTAGTAATTTAAAATAATTCCTTATTGGGAATTTCTTGCGATGACGACCTATAGAATCTTTAAGTAGTTCCTTCGTAAGTCTGTAGAGAATCTAGAGATCCCTCTCATAGTTTAAAGCTCAGACGCAGTTATAGATCTAAAACAAATCATAGGTAGGTATGAAGAAACGACATTTCATCGAATAGATTCAACGCCAGCCTATCGGTATTCACTTTGCTCTGTCTTCTTCAACTCTCATTAAAGACCGAGATACCAACAAACCACTACTACTATCACCCTCATATCTGACCCTCACACTCTTCCCCAGCCGCCATATTCTCATCACAAAACTCCCCCGCCTTGCCCAACTCATCCCCTAACAGCTGGATCGTCTTCTCGTAGACCCTCGCCGTCTCCATCTCCCATTTCCCCGGAGCATCATCCCCATAATCCTCCGTGCCAAACACATCCCCCATCTCATCATCATCATCATCATCATCGCTGTCAAAGTCATCGTCCTCATCCCCGTCGACCATCTCATCCGGTTGCTCCCGCGCCTCCACAACCGTCACCCTCGACGTCTCCGCAATACTCTTAATCCTCACCTTCTCCGTCATCGAGATGACATTACGCCGGCCCTCGAAGCCCGGCAGCGGAGACCCCGTATCGGGATCATCCCCGGCCAACAGAGATGCAAACACCGAGTCGAGCTTCCGGAGAAGACGGAACGTCGCCTTCGGTGAGAAGGGGTACTCCGGTAGATATGTGTTTACCAAGACCGCGAGCGAGATCAGGTAGGGTATTTGGAGGGATGCTAACCTTGCTTATCAGCACACTCTCTGCCATATTTGAGTAACTCCGAGGGGGGAATAATAAAGAAAAAGAAAAGAAAAGGTAGTCTCACGAGTCCCACTAACCCAAAGAACATCGACCAAACCCTCGATATCTTTCGCCACCTCCTTGAAGCTCTCGTAGCCCCTTTCTGACCCCTCTGAACTCTGATCGTCGAATGCGCTGCTGAATTTCTTCGCGTGCCGCCGGTTGATCGAGAGGATATGTCTGTCGACGTGGTTGATCACTGTGGCCTCCTTCATTGACCCCGCGCGGAGCGGGTGGGATCTTGGCTTGGGGAGCCGGGACGAAGAGACCGTTGAGGTCGAGGGTGTGGGCGATAGAATGGATGGCTGGATAAATCCCCCGCCTGGGCTAGCTGAGGTGGTTGAAGCCATTTGATTGGAGTCTATGGCTTGATCAATGAGTTTGATATAGCTCTAACAGCCAACCAACCCCGCGCGTTCAGTTTAGTCGAGGGTATGTATGTATGCACGGAGTTTGGAGGGAAGATGGGGCATGTGGGGTATAATATATTGGGAATAGATATGGCTTTTGTAGAATTGCAACTTCATGAGTTTTGATGTCCTTGACCGTGCCTACATTGCATAATAACTATGTATGGCTTTTTGAGGATGATGAAAGAAAGATGACGATGTCATGCCAAGCCTTGATTTCTGGCCCGTGCGTTATCATACCACTCCATCCCGATGCTCTTATGGAGTAATAATAGGCTAGAAAAAGTGTACACAGAAGAGATCAAAGTCAGCTGGGATGTGCATTGTGGGCTCCAGAGGAGCTAGTAGTAGAATACACGGGTTTGCCGTTATAACGAATGATTACACGTAACTCTAGATAACTATCCTCTATAAAACTCAGAACCTATACATCTAGCTGGTCAGCATCCCTCTTCTTACAGATTGAGAATTAGACTTCAATTAAAGTAGCATTTCAGAAGGTGAGAAGAAATTTTGTAAAACGCTGGTTTTTGAAGGCAAAGCATGACATCTGTTGAGTCTTGCTACTCTGGCCCCAGCGCAGTCATCATTGAGGAAAAATCAGAAGAAGAAGAAGAAAATCAAGAAACAAAACACACTCACCCTGTTTCCCAATATGAGAATATCAGTTTTAGTTGATAGAAAATGCAAAGAAACTTTTGGTCTCCCTAACGCCATGCTAACCCACAAAAACGCTAAATAACACAAACTCTTCACTCGGGCTAGAAACCAGTTAGCTTCAAAGAATTCCCCAGGAAGACCAGCAAAGGAGGAAAGAGAAAGACAAAAAAAAACTCACCCTAATCTTCCCCTTGCGCATCTTCATCTCCTCCAGCCTCTTCTTATCCTCACCGAACTTCTTCAACAACTCATTCTGCTTTTCCTTCCTCTTCTCCCTGGACTGGAACCGATAGAAGTCCTCAAAGCCTTGCGTCTGCTTCTTCTGCTTCTCAATCAACCGCTTCGCCTCCTCCTCATGCGCTGCGGAGGTTAACTTCGGCCCACTCGTAACGGTAATAAATCCATCCTCATCCGGCTCCTGGGCCCGGCGAGCCTCCTCCTTCTTCCGGATCTCCGCCACTTGGTCAAAGACAGCCATAAAGTCGCTCACGGTCCGCAGCAGCTCCGCCCGC
Organism: Aspergillus panamensis; assembly: GCA_027569225.1. Taxonomy (NCBI): domain Eukaryota; kingdom Fungi; phylum Ascomycota; class Eurotiomycetes; order Eurotiales; family Aspergillaceae; genus Aspergillus; species Aspergillus panamensis. The sequence goes on along the minus strand of JAPDER010000067.1, from coordinate 73,595 downwards.
GGCGGGTACCGGGTGCGCTCATGGTCCAGATATCGCTGGAGCCCGAGCGGGGCCAGGCGGTCCTCGATACCTTTGCCCCAGATGATCCTTCGTGATTCCCTCTTGCTGCTGCTTCTTCCCGCCTTCCGCGCGGCTTTTAGACTCGCTTCCATACTAGGCTTATCGGCGAAGACGACGATGGCGTGAGCGCCGCTGTGCTGGAGTTCCCTGTTCCATGTCTCGGGGAGTGAGACCTGGTCGAGACGGCTTTGGAGTTCGTCGGCGGTGACGCGCTTGCGTTTCTTGCTGTTGGGGTTGCTGCCCTGGATTGGGGCGAGGCCTTTACTGTTTTTCTTGGTCGGGACAGCCTCGAAATGGACCCGTTCGACTCGGCCCGCGGATAGCTGTGTGCCGAACAGGTGGCGCAGATGGGTCTCTGTGGTGTCAATGGGGATGTTGACGAGGAAGAGGGAACGTGAGGAGTCTGGGTCGGGGATGCGTGGTTCGTGAGGTCGGAGGTAGAGGAAGTGTGTTGCAGGTTTGTCGAATGATGGTGTTTCGGGGAGTTGAAGGGGTAGGACGGTATATCCTGCTATCTCGAAATCTTTCCCCATTTTTTTTTTCAAGTTTTATTAGGTTTGATCTCGTAATATTCTAGTAATTGCTTGGAGTTGCGAGATCGATTATATTTTTTCGTCTTGCGATGGTTTTTTTTTTTGCTTTTTTGGGCGGTGACGGGGAATTTTTTATGACACTAAAAGCGGAGAGGAGGCAGTATAAAATTTTTTATGTTCTCCATCCATACTCTGCACAACTCAAACGAACATCAATTACTGAGTACATCATCTCTGACAGTGAGATCAATAACGAAAATTATGAGAAGCAATATTTCAGCGCTGCGTATATGCCACTATAACATATCCTGCCCATATCCTCACTTTTACACCTTATCTGGATCATTGATTCCACCATTGGTGATCACGTAGGTGGCCTCGCGCTCAGGGCAGTCTATAGACCATTAGAGTCGTCCCATTGTCCCTGAAAAGAGGAGAATATAACAAACCTGGGGAATCTTGTATCTTTGCCACACGCTCTTCTCCACGACCCTTCCGAAGCAGGACTCGAGTAGTAGATGCATGCGCAAGAACATGGCCACCAACGGGTTTGCGGCCATCGGCACCAGCAAATAGAGCACTTGCTCCTGGATCGCTCTGGACCTGGTTCGTCTAAAAAGTCCGCATGAGTAGACAAATTCCAAAAATTGAAGTGGCGGACACATCCTTACCATCAGGACGCAAACATTGAACTCTGCAAACCAACCCATGTATCAGCCCTATGCTCTATCCACCACCAGTAAAGACAAAGAAGGATGGATACTCACCTTCCGCCATATGGGCAAGTTTCATCAGAAACTGGTTCAACTTCTGCTGACGGTCTGCGAGCTCTCCGCGCCCACAGTAGTCAACCCGAAAACAGTTCATGATGCTATCAATAATCAAGAGCCTATACTCTCCTCCAACAAACTCCTTGCTGAGCGTGTTGAGCAATTCCAACTGGTGTTCACTGTTGAGAGCACGAGCATAGGCAATGTTCTCCTTAGTCGAGTCAGGGTCTACACCAAAGCGCTCTGCGATCTGGCCGATGCGCTCAGGGCGAAAAGTGCCCTCGGTGTCGATATACGCAACCTTACCCTCTGCGCCTCCCATCTCCTTGGGAAGCTGTGCGACGACAGACATCGTGTGCGAGAGCTGAGTCTTGCCGCAACGGAACTCCCCAAAAACTTCACTGATACTCATGCTTTGAAAGCCCCTAGAGAAGTCAAACATCATCAGAACATATTTTCTAGGTGTATTTGCAGAGCCTACCCTCCTAGGATCGAATCTAATTGCTTGCTACCTGTTGAGATTCGAACGACTCTCTTTCGCTGGTGACACAGCTCCATTGCGGTGATAAACCCGGAGGCAGATGGCTCGTCAAATCAGTCCAGTATCGGAATATAAAGCCTTGGAAGCCTTACCAGACATTTGCTGATGGCATCCTTGACCTTTTCCACCTTGACCTCGCTGAAACCCTTGATCTTCAGGAGAGTCTTCCTAGTTGCTCCGTGGACAGACTGTATATACCCAGCATGTAAGTATATGGGAGAAGTGGCATGCGAGCTTAGACGTACAGCAATAGTATAGAACCCATTTACCTTCAGTTTCGTGATATCTGCAGCACCAATTCCTTGGCTGTTTATGAGAATGGGTCCAACACGTTGGAAAGACTTCTGGCATACCGTGGGATTGAATAGAGTCAATATCGATGATGAAGTCCTGTCAGGATACAAATGTCAGGCTAGACATGATAGACGTTCTTCCCCATGAAACACCAAGAAGAGTAAACTATGGAAAAGAGAGAGCTGTGGCCATACATCGTCGCCGAACTCATCGCCTGTATCGGAACCGGGCATCTCGTCTTGCTTCAGGTAATGTTTGCCGACAGTGTTCTCGGAGAGATAGTCAAATACACCGTGGTTTATTCTTCGATGGTACTTTGAGCTGACAGAAACGTAAAGGGCGATGGACGGGAGGAGGAAATGATTGAGACTGACTGAGCCAATGTCACGAGGTCTCTACCTAAAGAGGCAATGGGGTACAGTCTTCTCAAGCCGGAGAAGAGAACAGCAGACCGCGGCATTACCAGCCCAGATTCATGATGAAATTGTATAAAAGGTGCATTCAATCTCAGTGATGACTAGAGAGAACGCAGCTCCTACCTTTGCTCCAAACCCAACTGGGAGGCATGCGACACATATAGACATGGAATCTATTTTGGAAGATTGAAATTGCTTTTCTTCTTTTTTTGCTTCACTTTCGACGAATATAAGAAGAACATCGTACGCACAGATTGAGGAGGTAACCATCGCGCCCAGGTACCTTTTCTTGTTCACTCAAAGAATCTTCAGCACAACAAATCCTATCCGTTACCAGTTTGTAAAACCCTTTTTTCATGTATCTCCCCTGCATACCAACGCGCTTGCTTCGATCCACCAACGTCTCTTCCTTGCGCTCGATTAACCCTTCGCCCCAGCCTCGTCTCCTTCCTTTCTTTTCTTGCCGCACCGATAATTCAAATGAGAAAGATATCCGAGGAGAACAATAAGACGCCAATCATAAGATCCTGAACCGTGTATAGGATCCAAGCCGTAAGGGAACCTAAGTGTTCGTGAAACTTTTTGTTCGTCGTATACATAAGAGGAATGAGGAAAAATAGTAAAAAAAAAGGCTGGTTGCCGAAAAATGAAACATGAGGGCGTTAATATATGCAGAGGAAGAAACATAGGATAAGAAATAAATCCAGGCCGAGGCCAGTTAGCCCTAGTACAAAAAGGGAGAGGCAATGAAAGAAATATGAAAAGATGATAGTCCCAATAAAACGGGGTTTAACGCAAAGAGATTGTCATCTATGCGACGGCGGTGGTGGGAGCCGCAGCAGCAACAGGGGCGGCCTCGGTGCTAGCCTCAGCAGCAGGAGGGGCGGTGGCAGCAGCAGGAGTCGATTCGGTGGGCTGCTGCGTAGCCTCATTGTTAGGGCAGTCCCGAGAGATGTGGCCGGCCTGAGAGCACTTGTAGCAGACCTTGCCGGCAGAGCTCAATGGGCCACCGTTAGGAGCAGTACAATCCCGGGAGATGTGACCCTAGACAACAAATAAGCCTTTAAATACAGAAAAATAAATACCAGATTCGACTTACAAGCTTTCCGCAGGCGTAGCACTTCATAGCCTGAGCTTGGCAATCACGGGCAAAGTGGTTGGGACCACCACACTTGTAGCAGGTAGCGGCGCGGGGATAGCCACCATATCCACCACGGAAACCACCATTGAATCCTCCGCGAGGAGCACCAGCGCTGCGGGGGGCACCAGATGCAGGAGCCGGGCAGTTACGCTGTTACCGGGGGGATATAGATTAGCCTCGTTCAAGGTATGTAGCAACTGGGGGTAAGGCATACAGCAAGATGGCCGGGCTGGCTGCAGTTGTAGCAACGGCCGTTCGCGCCGTTGAGGCGCAACGTGGGACAGTCAGCCTGAACGTGGCCTAGTCCTTGGCAGTTATAGCACTGCTTGGCTGGAGAAGCGAATAAATCAACATCTGCGGGCTAGCTATCGATGGCGATGGAGGATCCTTACTCTCGGTAGTACGAGGGCGCGGGCAGCTGCTGGATTCGTGTCCTAGCTCAATGGATCAGATATCTGCCTTGTGTGATGTCGCACAAACCACCAGACCAAGAACTTACCAGGCTGCTTGCCTGTTAAGATCGAGCACTGTCAGTGAACGGGTACGCTTCGAGACCAATTGGCGCGGGGAGAGAGAAACCGCACGTACAGTTGTAGCAGAGGCGCTCAGAGGAGGAGCAAACCTCTTGAGTCAATCTATTAGCAAATTCCTGGTCGGCCCATTGAATATATTCCTTCCACACAAACTAACCAGCGTAGTGGCCAATGTTGCCACACTTGTAGCACGCACGTCGAGAGAGCATCATCTTGTCGATATTATAAGCTAGAAGGCAATAAAAGCAGATTCTTCAGTCAGCATTGCTGGTACTTCCCACAGCGCACCGAAGGCGGATCCCCCCAGCGCATCAACATGGAGAGCTCGGGATCGCAAGGGACTATCGAAAACGAAAGAGGAAAACAACGGGGGAATTTCTGTCGACAATAACATTATAGAGGATTGGAAGACGGCGGCCGCCACCCAATGCTATCAATCATAGTCCCCCCTAATCATGATTTGGAGAAAAAAGTGAACGGACGGATGGGCTGCAAGGAAGCGGAACTGGCGCAATGGAATATAACAACCAGGGCGGCGCAGGAAGAACCGCGATAAAACCAGGTCCACAAGGAATGTTCCGACGAATCACTCACCCTTCCTAAACCAACAGACTTCGGATCTCCTTGTCAATAGGGCTGTTTAGATCGTCAATATGAGAACCTTGGAGGAGGTGAAGCGCTCCCAACAGCCCACTCTTCCAAGACTCGAAAAAGTGGGCTGACAAAGAAAGAGCTACCAAAAACGCCAGGGAAAAAAAAGACACACACACAAAAAAGGTCAACTCACCACACTCCAGACAAAAACCTCACAGCACACCAAACCCTCCGGTCCACCAGAGAATTCTTCCAAGAGGTAGATAACTCAGAGAAGATCAATGTTAAAAGCGATAGAGCTCAGCAAAGAAAAGAGAATAAAAAAGAAAAATCAAATATAAATGAAGAGACCCTAAGGCAGGAATATGAAGGAAAAAACCTTTAGCTCCCGGGCTTTCCCGTATTGCGTAAGGTGGAAGTCCCCCGGATTGATTGGCACGGGGCGTACGGCCTGAGGCACAAGTTCCCGAAAGGGGTTGTGTTGTCATCGCCCTAGCAGGTGGCCGACATACTTTAAGTTGACGGGTTGGCATTTGTCACTTCTGGATGACTTGCAGCTGTCTGGGTCTCTGGGTGCCTGGGCGAATTGGGCCATTAGAGGGGTGCTGGATGACACGCCTCAAGTACAGCCCGCTGCCCTCGTGCTAATTGACTCCGTCTTCAATGGTAGGGGGAATCATTTGGGCAGAAATACTTGACAACATTCAGGAATTTATATGTGATCTCTCCGAGGAGGGAAAAAAAAAGAGAAAACTAAAATACAAGCGAACATGTCAGAAAACGCTCAAGTCAGTTGACAGGGTTAAACTGCCAAACAATAATCTTAAGGCCCAGCCTCAATACTTGAATGCTAGCTAAGTATGTATGACCTCAACATACTCACCCCTTCGTCTTATGGACGGCGGTCATTTATGTGGTATTATATATTTTATATGGGAATACAGGTTGAAGTTCAAAAAGTAATAATTAACCGAAAAGAAAGGCAAAGAACCAAGGAGCTTATTCTTCCTTCTCGATGATAGCCGGAGCCTTGATCTCTCGGCCATTGAGGAATTCTAATCCTTCTCCGCCCTGTAAATAAATGTTAGAATAGCACGGCAAACAAGAGTTTAAAGCAGCTCAAAGTAAATGGAAAACTTACATAGCTGATCAACGGAGAAACCTCCACGCCTTCAGCATCTTCCTCGGTGACGACAACACCGCCAGCCTTTTCAATCCATCGCTGACCCTGGTTCATGATATCATACTTGCTGGTATCCGGGTTGTCTTCCTTAGTACCCTTGGCGTTCTTGAGAGGTGAGAACTCATCCTCCCGACGCACTTCGATACAGGCGAATTTCTTGAGAGGGGTTATGGGGAAAACGTCGAAAACGAATTGCTCCAGCTTAATTCCGTTGGGCTTCTCCGGCTTGAAGAGTTCGCCAGTTTCCGGCTTGATGCACGGGATCTTCTTCCGTGCAACATGGTGAGGCAGCTTGTGGGCCCAGGTCTCAATAGATTCGAAGAATCCAAACGAGTAGTAATGGTTGACAATGTTGGCAGCGCGGAACTTCAGCACCTCGGGGTTCTTGGGGTCTTTAGCCTCGGCCGTCTCCTGGTCAATTTCGGAGTACTCGACGACGTCCGGCTTGCCGTTCTTCTGAACGATCAAGCCCACCGACTCGGTGGCATTACGCTTCCGGACGACCTTCGTAGCGATATCAACCTGCTTAGAGGCAGCAAACCCGATGAAGACAGGGTCGGCAACCTTGACCAGGCAATTGTCGACACAGTAGGTGTGAATGTGTTTAATTCCTCGCTTCCGCATGTCCTCCCTTACACCAGACGTGAGGAGAGCCTGGTAAATTCCACCGTTTCCGTCAGGTGCAACAGCCACCTAGAACTGGATGTTAGACTTGAGTATTTGTAACAGCCTTGAGCGGACTAGCTCACCTTGGACTTGTTTTCCATCAAAATCTTGCCCTCGTTAGAGATACACGGCAAGACACCTTGCTCAAAGATGACCACATCCTCCTTCTTCAGCCCAAAATACTTGTGCTGCTGGAAAAACTGTTCCGTCGGCTTGCGTGTCGGTCCACTGGTCATGACATACCAAGGGATCACAGCATCCTTGCCTGATGTCTTCTGCGCCAGAAGCTGAAGCTTGAGAATTCGCTCACCCTGGATCTGGAAGAGAGACTTGTGGCTCGGAAGTCCGATATCAAAGCAACCCTTTGGCGCAGAGCTTCCCAACCGGGTTCCCTGTCCACCAGCCAACAGAACCACTGCGACTTGGTTCTCCGCCACCAGTTGGAGACCTTGATCATACCATGTCTGGAGATCGCTAGGGTCGGAGTCTAGGATGGAGGCTGTAGCCACCTCCGGGAGGGGTTCGAGGGAAACAGGGCCACCTTCGGCTTGGGGAGGGTTCAGCGCCGTCTCGGCCAATTCATTGATGCGAGTTGGGTTGAAGCTGGACAGCTGATGAAATAGCTGGGTCTTTTCTGTCTTGGTCAATTCCTCAAAGAAGGAAAAGACTTGTCCTTGCTCTGCATCGTCGTACTTCTGCTTTAGTTGTTGGATTTCTTCGGCGGAGGGTTCACGAAGGGGGCTGGTTTCGGGATGGCCGTGGAGTTTATCCACCAGGCTGGTGATCGTTTCTTTGATAGCTGCAGCCATATTTGTTTGTAGAGGTAATTGGGAAGGGCAAGCAGCTAGAGAGGGAGATGGAGTTTTAGGTAGAAGTAAGGGAATAGGAGTGAAAAGAAAAGGAACTCGAGGGAGGGGAGGGGGAGGGGAATTTGAGAGAAAGAAAGCAAGGAAGAAAGCGCGGGGCGAACTTGGAGCTTCCAAGCTGCCTTAATACGGTGTCCTGGTAACCGATTTACAGACCGCCACGATTATTATTAGTGACCTATTTGGCAAAATATTAAATGGCACAATTATTAGTAGGGGCTTTATTTTATTTTTAGGTATGCTCTTTCTCTCGTTTTCCATTTCTGAGCAACTTTGGAAGATACCTAATTCGATTTGTTTTGCATTGAGCAACCAATCTGCGCGGGCTTTCCACCAGGGGCGGGGCACACCATCGACTGAGCCGTGGAGCTGGTTTCACCTACTGAGCCAGTAGCAAGGCTTTGCCAAAAATAATTGCTAGCGCCATAAGCCTCCACTTGTTACAGTTTATACACTAGAAGCTGGCTGAGGCTGATGAGCTGATGGCGCCTCAAACATCCATCTCCCACATTCGAGTTCACCGTAGATCTGCGTGTTGTATTTACAGGAGTTCTCATCATTATCCCACTCGACTTGGCTATAATCAAGATTCTAAGCTATGTTATGGCTTTCCCTCTTCAGTTCACTCGGCTTTTTCGTCAGAGCCTTTGTTGAAACTATCACCGGCGTCTTTCCCTGTATCGATCGTCATCTCGACGACCATGTCGTCGCTCATTGTCGTGAGGATTGCCCTTGTTTCTATCTCGATAAGAGTCTCTTCGTGGCGGGCTCCGACTGTACGGCCTTCCACCGGGACGACTACGGTATGAGTCTCGTCGTGGACTTCGACTGTCCCTGCGACTCTGATGTGAATTTCGTTGTGGACTTCGGCTATTTGACCGTTCACGAGGAGGAGATCGCTGGCGTGTGTCTTTCTTGTCGAATAGCATGTTATAATCTTCTTTCTGTCGCGTATTTTCATATTCCCTGTACTGGCGTTTCTTCTCAAGACTTGCAACGCCACCAAAGCCACCCCGTTGCGCACTGCGCTTGGAGATAGTAGCATTTCGCCAACTTTCGGATAGTTTCGATACCTGTTTTAATAAAAAATGAGCAATTTAGGAACCATGTAATCAGGGGGGAGATGCACGTACACTTTGGGAGAAATCTACGTGAATCCGGTGATCGTCTATTAAGACTCCCTGCATCTTGAAGTACGCCTGCTCACAGTCCTTTTGGTTATCAAACTCGATAAACGCATACTGTAAACTGTCTCCCGTGCGTTTATCTCTGATAACTTCGCAGGAGAGGATTTTCCCGAATCGACTGAAGATCAACTCCAGATCCTCATCTAGCTCTGCCTGTTAGCATAGAACACATAAATAGGATGGAAGGGGGTAAGTGCGTACCTTGAGTGACTGGATTCAACTTGCAAACGAACAAGACATTCTCCGGGGGCTTGACTTCTGCAAATGGAAGATCCCCAACCATCTCCAGGGTTAGCGCCTGCGCTCGTGCCTCACGTTCCCGACGGAGCTTCTCCATTGCTTCCTCATCCATGTTCTCATCGAGATCCTCATCATCAGCAATTCTAACTGTAGCCAATTGTGCCTTGCTGGGCACTGGGCTTTCTGACGGTTCCACCAAGCCCGGGGGATCGTCGAACGGGTCATCCAAGATGACTGTATGGCGGATGCGTATGTCTTTGAGCGGTCGACCCCGATCGTCGAGAAAGGACTCGTTAACTTTCTCGAGAACATCAAAACCTTCCACCACTTTCCCGAATATGACCGCCTTGCCATCTAAGTAATCGAGATTATCACCAAGTGTGACGATGAATTGACTCGTGACGAGACGGAGGTCAGGATCGTGGGGCGAAGGAACTGCTGCCATGCTAACTGTTCCCCGCTCATCGTGCTTCAGCTTCGGTGGAAGGGCAAGTGGGAAAGCCTTCTTAGAAGAACCTTCCAGCAGACCCCATATTGAGGATCCGCCATTGCTTTCTGAGGAATCGGGCCCGATCGGGTCTCCGGTTTGAAAGGTGAAGTTTTTTTGAACGCTATGTATCGGCGAAAAATTGTAGTATTTGACTTTGCACAGCTTTAGGAAGCTGTAAAGGTAGAAAATAGACAGCTTAGTTTCTTGTTCAGCCACTCAACATTAAACGCGACAGGCGGGGTGAAGGGATTTGGAAAGACAGAGGGAAATCAAAGATATAACAAAAAAAAATAGGATAAGATTAGGAACGGGATTAGGATGGGGGTAGATCTAGGGGTTACTCACTTCTCGCATGCCTTAGGCGACTCGTCGACCAAAAGGTCAATGACGATGTCACCTAAAGAAGTTTCCAACAAGACGCTCATCGCGTTCTTTCAGAAGATCGACAGTCCGTCGAACAAACAGGGTCGAACCAGAGGAAAAATAAAATATGACCAACAAGAAATGCGAAGGAAAAGCGACAAGGATGCGTGTCAAGAGCTCGGCCTCGACCAGAATGCAGAGGCGCCGGGATGATGAGAGAGACCCGTTGAAGTTCTACAGCTTGGAGGCCGCCCCAAACCAATTAATCCCGGCGGTAAAAGAGAAATTAGCGTTCGATGCGGAGCCGCCCCAAAATCATCCCGACGTCGATCCTCGTTGCAGCTAGCGACATCCATCAGGGATGGAGCCACTTGCAGCTCAGAAAATCTTCATCACTGTCCAACATCGTTGGAAGAGGCCACCAATGGTATTACAGGCTATGAGTCGATATGCTTGGGCAAGTTCACACTCCGGAAGTCGATCCGGCCCCCTCCCTGTGTAACCGAGCCTCTTAACCTAGCAGCCAACGTATCTTCCAGGAAACCCTGTTGGAGGAGAGAAATCTACCTAGGCTGTCTATGTGAGGGTTTAGGGAGGAGAAGGGTGAAATGAGGCTAGCAGGGGAATAAAAAGAAGCATAATACGCGAAGACAACCGCAACCTGAAAGCTCAAACTCGAAGCCTATCAGGGTGTTGCTACTAGTATTGCTTTGCTCGTCTTGTCCAATGTCCACGAAATCAAGTATCATATGACTGACTGTCTCTTGATTTTATTTTGAAGCTCAGGGCAGCAATGTCTTACATAATCGGGCACCTATCTTAAGATGGCCCTCTATACAGCTTGAAGGAGCAATCGGTAGGTATATTTGGGGACTGCAACGGTATCTTGTTTACTTGAGTAGCAGTCTCACTGTAACCCCAAACAAGAACTACCTAGGCGCTTCAATCTGCGGAGAAATCTTTGAAGCCCAGAGCTGCTGCCATGAACAAAAGGCTTTGACCATACAGGTACTACATACTGCTTACCTTTCTAGACTTATACTTTCTTGCCCTTTTACCAGTTCCACGGCAGAGGCGTTGGAAATAACGGGCGGTGACCTGCAGCTTCTCACCAACCGCTATCACATACATACTTTTCTGGTTGGTGGCCGCGCACAATTTCAGAAAAATAGGTCTCCCGGCTGAAGAATACATGTGGTGGGCTCCTGGACTCCCTTGATTTACTTTTTGTCCTTGACGGAGTAAAGTTGGAAGCAATTCCAGCAGAGCGAACAATTTCCACTGGCTGCCTGCCATCTTGTGGGTGGCCGAACTTGGAATCGCTGGATTTTCTGGACCAAGCATTTTATAAGATACTTATGTAGGGAAAGGGAGGGGATCTTCTTTTCCGCAGATTTCTTCAGATCTGTTCGATGCCGAGATCCCCCGCCACCGATTCTTCAACATCCAGTGTATAGTGTTCGAGAGGATACGGATTCTTTCGCGTCGATGTTCCTAATCGCCCATTAAAACACACTAAATTAGCTTGATGAAACTGAACAACTACCGAATGTGGTAGAATTTGATACGTACCTAGGATGAAACCATTCCAATCAAGACCGGTCGCAGCGCAGAGGCTTGTTGGGTTGGCCCTGAGCAGATCATAATAATGACAGAACCGACAAGCCTCTGTATAAGCGGGATCAGCCCGCTTTCATACATACCCCTGAACCCCGTGCATGTTCGATTTCGGGTGACCCCACGTCCCCGACAGCTCTCACTCTTCTCACCGATTCAAGACAAGCGACGCCATCTATCGTCATCCCATGATTGGGTTGACGTTTCTTTCTGCTTTTCATTCCCCTGTCATCCTTGCTCTGATCCTCTTGGATTTGTTCTCCCATCTTTTTATCCCGCCGATCGAGCTGAGCCCCTAGAACCAACACCCGCAGAGCCACACTCACAACAAAGCGAGGTATACTATGAGGAACCTCTGTGTCTCCGACCCCCGAACACTCGGTCCATCACTCGCTGAGCTGGTCTCTTCTAACGCTTTAAGCCTGTGTGCCCCAAGTGTTTTAGCTAGTCCGAGTAAACCTTCTAACCGCTTCCCCTACTACTAACTCGTGGGTGGGAGTTCCAGCTTCCCCGAGACATTGCTATAATCGACCTGGGGCGGTTCGTTTGCAGGGATTTTCTCCACCTTTGCCCTGAACTCCTGAACTCCTCAACGATAGATCGTGGGGGATGCTGACATCTCTGATTAGTGTGCGTGCTTGACGAGAAAAGAAAAAAAAGATAATAGATCGCGTGTCAAAAGTACTGGCTGGTTTTTGGCCGCCGCCCACGGAATTTGTTTGATGCTAAAGGATCTAAAACCCCGACCAATAATCTGCCCAACGTGAACAGCTTCTCACGGGCAAACAATCACTAATCTGTCATGGCTCCTGCCCTAGAAGTCAATAAATCGGCCTCAATCTAGAGACCTCATGCAAACGTAGTTCGGCAGGTGCCCGCTCTACAATCGTCGACCCTTTTGCTAGGGGTTGATACCTCAGAGATAGCATAGCGTTGGTGGCAACGAGAACCCTCCTCGCGTAGGGGCGATGATAAAACAGGCTAGATGAAACCCATGAATCAGATATACTGTGACGATTGGCTGGAGAAACTTTCAGATATCTCTACCTAGGTAAGTTCCTAGTAAGGAATAGACCTTGCGTTGGTTGCTATCAGGCCAAAATGACATCGTGCAACGTTACTTTTGTGAAACAGAACCTCTAAAACAGCGGGAGATTCTGTCTGTCTGGCCTTCCATGAGCGTGTTCCAATCTACCTGACTTTCGAACTGGTGCGACACGGATTTCTGCATACAGGTTGCCTCGCACAGCCCAGGCGAATATTGAAAAAAAATAAAAGGGAAAAAAGAAAAAGAAAGAGAACAAAGAGGCAGGTGTCAAACTGATTACCAGCGTGTTCCAATCTGGAAATGGGTTATAGGCATTTCCAACACCGAGAATATTCCACCGATATGATTACTACTAGGCTAAACCTGTGGAGCATATGCTCCAGCAGCCAAGAGGTTAGGGCGAAAAGCAAAGGACAGGAAGAGAAGGGGGAGGGAGGGAAGAAGGGGAAAAATACACAAAATAAAAAAGAAACCAGCAATCAAGACATAATGATACTAAGTACGCTCCTGACACATGAGCTGCTTAAATCTGGTCTTGCGTCTACAACAGGGCCTCTCACCCTTCCCCGGTTCCTTTTCCAATGCTTGAGGTGGATTAGCCATGTTGAACACAACTGCATATCCCTGACTGATTCATAGACTTTTATTGTTCCCTAATAGCTTCTGAGAAGTACTTTTATTCCCGTGCACCTTGTCTCTGATTATATGTGAGTCTCAAAGATGAGGAACATGATGTTTTCCACCACACTGATTGACGAAGTGATGGCCCAACCTTTCTATACTCCTGATGAAGAAGTCGGCTTCGATTCACACCCCAAGCGAGACGCTCTATCAATACCACACCCCCTTCAAGGTGACACCCCACTTGAAATGATGGAGAGGAGTAGTGCCTGTATCGGTTCTGGGCCCGACATTGACACCAAGGGTCGAAACTCGACAAGACGTCGTATCCAGGTAGCAGTAAGTCACCCAACAAGCCTGGATAGAGTCAGAGACTCGCTGACATGGAAAGTGCAATCGGTGCCGAAAACGGAAGATCAAATGTAGTGGTGATGGAGGGGATGGCCAAGGATGTTCAAACTGCCGAAGTTCAGGAAACACGAACTGCCAGTTCTTAAGGGCAAGCGTGCACCCCATCCATCATCCAATCCTTCAGCAACAGCGATTTTGCTGTATTTTTATCAAACCTACAAAACTAACATCCCATTAGGTTAATTCGGCAATGTTGCAGCCGAAAGTCTCCGGATGGCCTTATCCGATGAATGCTGCAATCCCCCACGTCCAAAGACTGGGGATGTATGGGCCTTCGATGACCCCAAGGATTGGGGTTTTACCTGGAAATTCTCCAAACCTTCGAGTTGCTTCGTTCTCTCGGGCATCAGAGTATGATATGGGAGCCCCAGATGCTCAAAATCCTTATAGTCGACAATCCTTTGGCCTCGACCCCACGATCAACTACGAGGACGAGGCATCAACCCCATACCACGTCCACTCTTCTGCTTACATGCTGCCGACCTCTCCACAAGCTGCCATGCCAGACTTTTGTGCCTTGACGTGGAACCCCAAAGGATGGAACCCCAGCCTTCACAGCGGGAGAACTTCGACGGAAACGATATTTCCAGACCCCGATTCCGAGAACTCTCTGACCCATCCAGCATATTCCTACATGCTTTCCGGACAGGGAAGCCAGCCCACCGATATTCCCTCCGTCGTACCCACACACGGCGCTTTGGTGTCCCCGAACCTGGGAGGCGAGCGGACTCTTCCCAACCCCACGAGCCGAAACCCAGCTCAAAATAATGTTGCAGTGCTTGCCCCTACCGAGGCCACGTCAGGGTTACCAACGGCTACCGCCCACGAGTACAAATCCGGCAATCGATGGCTACAGAAAAGTGACTCTCACACGTTCATGCAGCAGACTCCCTCGTCACTAGCTGCAGGCACCAGCACTGTCATGAACAGGCCCAAGCTAATTCCCACTAGCGCGCAAGATATGGTCTTCGGGTTTCTACCAATAGCGCCAACAGGTACACCCTCGCATCTAATACCTGCCAGCAGCAAGTTCGCCACCACACTAGATGCTTCCATTGATCCCGGCGACGCAAATCATACGTCAAACAGTCAACTCGCAAGAACCTTTTCGCGAGATACCAGCAACAACTCCCAGTTGCTTTCCCTCACGGAGTATAGCTCCGGGACCTACGGGTATAGTAGCAGCGAAAAGAGCTGCAAAAATCGCCCCTCCTCCGAGGCCGTGGACGGCCCGAGTGGCATTTTGGTGAACGGGATGCAATACACACGCCCGGATCCGCACCTCGTTCCTAGTCTGCCGGATACCTTTCCGGATTTCCGGCAGTCGACTGATATACACCGGACGCCAGTTTCTGGGTTGAGTAGTCCGGGTGGATTTTGAGTCGTCAGTACCCTATCTAGCCTACAGGCTCTGATTTTGGGCCAAATTGCTAGAACGACAAACAAGCCGAAGAAGGAAGGGGATGTCACGAAAGGGTGGGTGACCAAGAACAATTCTCAGAATAAAGCCGAGAGAGAGAGAGAGGCTTGACTACGGCCCCCACTTCTTTACCTTTTTATCATTGCGTTTTCTTTTTTGTCCTGCTCCTTCAGGTGTCGTGTCCTTCTTACTAGATGCGTGACAAAACCAGCCCTAATACGCCAAGTTAGCTAGTGATGTATTTTCTTTTTTTTTGTCTCTGTCTTATCTTGAAAATTTTGAGTCTTCATGTTCCGCCGGAGTTGTGTGAGAGAGGTCCGGATGACAGCGAGAGAAGCGAACGACAGTCGCATGGGTGGCATAACTGACTGGTATTCGAACTGGGAATCGGGGTCGATCGAGGAGGGTATAACTGTTGGCTTACTATTGGCATTGTTTTGCTTTTCCCTTTTGGTTTTTCCTTCGTCTTATTTTCTTTGTTCTCTTTTTGATTATCATTACTATTATTATTCCCTATCTTGAGTTTTCCTGCCTGTTCTGAAAAGATGCTGCAGTCTCTGCTGTCGAAAGGGCCGAAAGTACACTAGCTAATACCCTAATATCTCATTTTGCACGCATTACTCTTATCTAGTTGTCGAGGCATCGATCTGATTTCTCGGATGTGGGTTCCGAGAATTTTATCTATCGATTCTCCAGCTTTCTTTTCTTTTTTCCTTCGAGTAGAGAGAGAGAAAAAGTACCTACCGTGGGTATATACCAAATCAGGACCTCTGCACCCTGACCAGCACACCACCAGGCTACCCGCTTCGAAAAAAAACAAACCAAACCAAACCAAGGTGAAAAGCGAAAAGCAGAAGGGGGGATGGAAAGGGAACTAGAACTGGAAATGGAAATGGAAATGGAAATGGAAATGGAAATGGAAAAAGTGATGTATAGACGAACGCAGCCGGCCAACCCAGCCTGAGTAACCCTACCTAGCATCATAGATAGATAGCCTAGCAAAGACAAAAGACAAACCCGACAGGACAGGGCAGACAGACAGACAAAAAGAAAAGTTTAAAGCCGGTAACTGTAATGTAACTGATCTGCCCGTGCCGCGATCTAATCCGTCCTCACGCAGTAGGCTGAAGCTTATTGAGACATTCCCTACCACCTAGGTAGATACTCGAACCCAAAGTACATTGGCCCGGGGATGATGATTCCAGTCCAATCCGAACGGGGAGACAGGGGGGAAAGGAAAAAAAAAAGAGACCGACAAGCTGTCAGTGGAAGGAACCATATTTCCGTCCGTTTCCTTTGTATGACATTTAGCGCTGGGGCTGAGCTAGCTAGGTAGGCTTAGAGGGGTTGGTGGACGAAGCACGACATACGCCACCCTCCATGTTCAGCGGGACAGTGAGAATACCTAGAGCTAAGGGAAGTATGTTTGTTATGGGCGGGTGGGTTGGAAAAAGTGACAAAGAGGGCTTCTTCTTCTCATGCAGGATTATTGTGAATGATCGACTTTGCAGGATGGTTTGTTCCTTTTTTTTCTTTTTCTTGGGGATGTCGAGTACCTTTGTGACTCTACCCATTGGCTAGGCTACACCGAGGGAACCGAACTTGGTAAATGCCGTGATATATGATTGATGACGGATTGGTTATTGATAGGCTGAGAAGGTACATAGCTGCCGGTGATGGTCTTGATGCGAACCTGCGGAGTCAAGGAGGAGATCTAGGCCTGAAGAATCAAAAGACGGTCAACGGTAAAGGATGATGAGAGGAGGTTTCTTTTTTGTCTTTGTTTTGCTTTCTTGTGGCGACATGTTGACATTTCCAACCTCGGAGAAATTTGCCATCCCCCGTACCAAAAGCTTTCCTTCTAAGTATTAGAAAAGAAAAGAGTTAAAAAAGTTAAAAAAAAGTCCCTTTTCTATCAGTGTGTGTGTGCATGTCATGGTATAAGTAACAACGGGTTTGATAGAAGAAGAAAAAGTAAAGTACAGCCCACCATAATCCCTTTTTCCCTTTTTGATATCATGGGAAAGAAAATGAACAACAAGGAAATTCACAGGGGGGAGAGTTTTTTTATATTTTTTTCATTATCATCATAAAAAACATCAGCCCCTGGGCTGCTCCGAAATTCGCATTTAAGAACGAAGACGCAAGCAAGAATGAAATTTCCAAGTCCAATTCCCACAGATGATATTTTTTTTGGCCCATGCCACAATGACAGCAACACACACCCCGCCTCCATCATCACACCTTTCCGTTGAGATGATGATCCGCTTAGTCCTTGTTCTTCTTGGGGCCCTTGGTCTTGGCGGTACCGCGGAACTTCTTGGAGCGGTTCTTCCTTTGCTTGCCTATAATTTAGAATCAGTATATTGAGTTCGTCCCCGGAGATATAGTGGTTTGCAATAAAATAATTCCAAGAGACGTACGCTGCTGTCGGGAAGGCTTCTCAATCTTGGAGGCAGCACCAATGCGGACGAGACGGTAGTGAGGCTCGAACTTCTTCAGGGCCTCGGAGGAGTCGTAGATCATGGCGAAGCCGGTGCTCTTGCCACCACCGTATTGCGTGCGGAAGCCGAAGACGGAAACCTGGTCCTTGTTGGACTTGTAGAGGTCGGCAAGCTTGTCACGGAGTTCATCCTTGGAGACGTTGGCGCGGTTGGGGTGGAGGACGTCACTGGAGATAAAAAATCATCAGCACCTTTTTCCTTAAATGTCGTGTATCGTTTTTTATATATATAATCGCGATTTTCAACAGAAAATACGGAGCGTTCTTCCGTATATCAAAATCCAGTCCGAATCCAAGTCCATTCATTCGATATGTCCCCTCTTGTCCATTTCATATCCATAATTTGTTCCTCCTTTTTCCATCGATAATCAAATCGTGTCGTGCAATCCCATGTTTCCCCCCTTGAACTGGACTGTTTCCCGAACCTCTGTGTGTCCATGGGTGTGCTTGTGATAGGCAAGGAAAGGGTGAAGCTTACACGACCATCTGCTTGCGAGCAAGCAAAGGGTTGCGGATGAACTTGCGAGTCCGCAGGGTAACGGGAGTGTCGGCCATGGTTGTGTGGTGAGTTGGCGAAGGTTGACGAGATGAACCACCAGCTGCGAAGAGTTGACGCGGAAAGAGAGGGATGGTCGGAGGTCGCCCTTAATTTTTGTCGAGATGCGCTCTGGTTCAATTTCGCTTACTTTTTGGTTTTCTGTGCAGGTTTCGCTGTGGGCTCGGCTAGGGCGCGCTAGTCTAAATAAGGTTAGAGTATAGTTATCAGTCACGTGAATAAGAGCCCCACCTGAGGCAGGCAAATTTCCTATCTCGGAATCTATACTTCCATCCGTCCCAACTTCGTTCTAGCTAGCTTCACAGCTTCATATTAGATACACTTTTCCATTGAATTGAATCAATTAACTCATAAACATGGACCAAATCCACCTCCTCACCGCGCAATACTTCCAACAGGTCGACCCCCATCAACTCCCCTTTCCCGATGGACCAACCCTCATCTCCCCCGCCATGCAAACCGCCCTCTACAACTCCATGTTCAACGAAGCCACAGCCTGGCCCCTCCCCCCAATCCCCTACCAAACCCGCGTCCTCAAAATCCTCCTTTCCAAACTCGAACAATCAATCTCTAATCCCGAGGAGGATGTATGAATTCCCCGCATAGAGTATGCGAAAAAAAATTACAAAAATAACCCAACTCAACCCCCACCTCTAATTCCACAAATTCTACCTACAATAGGAAATCCTCGACCCCCTCCTAGAAACATGGACCTCCCTCCTCTCGCACCCAAAGCCCTCCACCATCCAACAAGCCCAGCAACTCACGTACATCAAGTACTTCGCCCCGTCCCCAAAGACTAGGACAGAAATAAGGACAATCCTCACCTCCGAAAACCGTAACCTGATCCTCTCCGCCGGTACAACCGGTTTCCGTACCTGGGAAGCTGCCCTGCACCTGGGTACGTACCTCTCCAGCACAACTGCAGGTGCTGCGCTCGTGCGCCAACAACGTGTCCTGGAACTGGGGGCGGGCACGGGCTTCCTGTCGATGTTCTGTGCGAAGTATCTAGAGCCCAGGAGTGTGCTTGTTACGGATCGGGAACCGGCGCTTATGGAGCAGATCGAGGATTGTATTGGGCGGAATGAACTCGGGCGGGATGCTATTCGGGGGGCGATTTGGGAGTGGGGGATGCCGTTGTCCTTATCCTCTGGGGGGGGTGGTGATGGTGATGATGGTGGGAAAGAGAAGGAGAAGGAAGAGTTTGATGTTGCGTTGGGGGCGGATTTGGTGAGTTCTGTCTATCTATCCCTTTCGTTTCGTTCGCCTGAAGGGTTGGGAAAGTACTAACGAATAGTTAGATCTACGATGTGGATCTGGTACCGCTTCTGGTTTCGACAATTAAAGACCTCTTTGATGATTATGGCCTGAAGGAGTTTGTCATTTCCGCGACAGTGCGGAATGAGGACACTTTTCGGACGTTTTTGGAGACTTGCGGTAGGTTTATCTTTCTCTTACTCTCCCTTATGGTGGACAAGGCTGATATGTATAGAACGGAATCATCTACCTGTTCACCAACTCTCGTTTAAATCTCCGCCTCCTGAGGAACAGACGGGATTCTTCCACTCGACGAGTATCCCGATTCGGACGTATCAGATCTCGAGACCTACCATCTAGCTCTTGTTCCTCTAAAAACTGGAACTGCATTGGCCTACTGCTAGCCAATTCAGTCAAATTGCAGCAAGTGTCTATATAATAATATAGGTGGATTATCAATACACCATCCATTCAGGAACGCGCTATACTGGTAAGAACAAACGAACCCAGAGATCGTAGATTACACCAAAGAAAAGAAAAGAATGCATTGCTCATGGGTATCATCGGGATATAATCTATGCCAATAACCAAAAGAAAAACTCCAAAAGAATGAGTGACCTCAAACGCTGATCCCGGGGTCGACAAGAACTCTTAATCCGAGTTGATGATACAGCAGTTATACAACGAGTGAAAATGTGCAGCAGGCCTCTTAACCGCACGATACAAAAGAAGGACGAGAGTCGTAATATACTACTCCGCGAGACTTTCCCGAAGTAAGCTCTCGTCCAGTAGTTCAGCGTGAATAGAGATAGGCGCAGGAGGAGGCGGACGAAACCCCATGATCGGGCCTTTCTGGTTGACACCAGGATACCGGAAACGTGGTGTGGAATCGGGTTTGAAAACACTCCGTTTAGGCTTCGTGGAGGACGAGGAGCGTAGCGACGGATCGGACGAAATCGTCGACGACGCAGATGACTTGATCGGCTCTTCCTCCGTCACTGACTTCAGGCTACCGTTGGGTGATAAAACTGCAGCGGTACCCCAGCGTCCTCGAACCCAGCCGCCGACGCGACTACGGAGATCGAGGATCTTAGACGGGGTAATCGTGGATTCGGAAACATCGGTGTCTATAGAGGATGGCGTTGGGCTGCCGACGGGGTGTTGTCGGCTGCCGGCTACCGAAGCAAGGAGGGATTGCGGGGATTGGTCGGAGGGCTTGGCAGGCACACTTCCTGCAGTAATTGTGCTGGTGGAAATGACAGGCGTCAGGGAGACCTGCGCACCGGAAGATATAATGCGACGTGGGATTCGCCTCGGGTAAGCACCAGACCCAAAATCGCTCATACGCGATGGACGATGGCTAGGAGTGTGGATGTCCATTCCAGCCACGGAAAACAGACTTTCGTGAGATGCAGCCCGACGTACACTCCGATATGGCGTGGAAGTCAAGAAAACGTCATCATCGGTGGGGATCGGAGAAGGGGTCCTCTCAGATTGTCCATAGGCTGCTGATGATGAATCTTCTGTTTCCTCTGGAATAGCTGACTGGAGTCGCCCTCCGTCTTCGAACGCGTCGAACTCATCACCGCTCATTGGTAAACCGTCATCTTGCCCGTCCAGTCTTCGGTATGCGTCCAAAGGACCGCCACTTTTATACCGTCCACCCCTCAGCGGAGAGGAAAAGACCGCACTATCAGGACTAGTCGGCTGGGACGAGTCAAACCCACGCTCCACTCGATCGAAAATAGACATAGAAGATCTATATGCTGACTGAGGAGAACTGGCCATTGAATCCGGCAGCACAGGTGATTGGAGTGACAAGTGACGGGACGTAGGCGGGGGAATTGAGACAGATGTTTGGGAGAGAATGGTGGATGCGGAGGACGCAGAGGACTGAGATCGGTGTTTCGATTTTCGAGAGAGCTGGGGGTTGGAAGAATGCAGAACGGCAGGATTTCCCAAGGAACGTCGTTTCTTCGGACGACGCAGGAACGACCCTTTTTCTTTCTTCTGCACAGGTGGTGTGTGGTAGTGGTGATGGATATGAAGCTCTTGAGAGACTCGACGCGACTCATTGGCCTCCAATTCTTGGCTCAATGTTGTTGACGGTCGGGGATCTTGCCCATTTTCACCTTCCGATGGGAAAACGAGAGGCTGATGCGACAGGACCTGATCCCTTAGATTCTGAACTTCCTGGTTGGAGCTCTCGAGCATCTCCCGCAGTTCCATGATCCCCATTTGCAGATTGGCATTATCTTGTAGGATATCTTTAACAAAACGGGAGACTACGTTCGTTCCACCGGTGTTTCGACCCAGATTCTGCGCAGCAGCCGCCCCCTTCAGACGACCGGCAGCTCCTTCGAGCTCTCGTTCAACTGTGCGCCTCCGCTCCATACGCTGAACCAGATCAGCATGGCGTTCACGTTCCTCCCGGGCTTCCTTCTCAATGCGGTCGACCTGGTCATGTAGGTCTCTAAGGGTACACTCTGCCTTCTTCCATCGATGCACGGCAGACTTGGAATCTTCCTGAGCTAGTAGCAAGCTCTCCTGCAATTTGGATTGCTCCGTTTCCATCAGAGCCAACTGGGCTTCAAGATCGGCGGCTCGCGCCGCCGACGCGGTCAGCTTCCGCAGCTCCGACTCTGTACTCTCGAGCGCTACAGCGAGCGTTCTAGCATGAGAATCAGAATCAGCAACGGCCTTGTTAAGCCCCTCCAGCTGCTCGAGTAAGCCGCGGTTTTCCTCGACAATGCGCGCGTTTTCCGCCTGGACTTGGCGTTTTTCGCGCTCTAGGCTTTCGATATTAGCGAGTAATCGCCGGCGGTCCTCTTCCGCCCCTGCCATGTAGGACTCATGGCGATGTAATAGAGCCTGGAGAGCAAAAGTCAGCGACGAGGAGCTCATGTTAGACCCTGACGAATCAAGAAATTTGTCGTGAAGGGAAGTCATGACGGACAAAACAGCGAGATAAAATGGGGGACTGGTATTCCGCAGCCATGAGGTAAACACTTAGAAATTGAGTTTCTTTTCCCACTCGATTGAATAAGAAAAAAAAAGGGACTGCTGGGAGGCCCAGAATTCCAGTTCCAAGCAAACAATGTCAATGCGGTATATGGTAGTGGTAGAAAGGGCGGCACTCAATAGCAAGATCAAGTATGTACAGAAGAAAATATGTGTACCAAGAGAGAAAGCTCAAGCCAGGAACATTTTAAGGGGAATGTTGCAGAGAAACTCCGAAAAATAGGAACAAAAGAATCATTATAAATCCGCCTGCTGCTGCAGCTATTTACAAATCATACATAAGCTTGATACCTATGATGACTGCCCAACCTGAGGTGCCAACTCAGCGCAGGCGGAAAAGGTATCCATCATGAATCATAGTGGTCTGGGTATAGAAAAACTAAAATAAACAAGCCACAGAGACGTACCTGACCTAGCCTCGCAGCGGTTTCCAGATCTTTTTCCAGCCCCTCCAGCGCAATATGATTGTTATGGAGGTATGCGCAATCCTCCCGGCCACAACAACAACGGAGATCCGCCTGAGTGGTGGAGGAGGAGTGGGTAGGAATGCAGGAGGGAACCTGGGTCCGAGAACTAGCATTACCCAGGCTATGCGGGCGGGATTCCATAGCTAGAGACGAAAATTAATCCGGGAAAGAGTTGATTTTGTGCTTGAGCACCAGAGAAGACTCTGGTGCATGCACTGAGGTGATGAGGGAGAGAGAGGAGAGCGAGAGGAGGGAGAGGGAGAAATCTACAGCAGTTCCTCCTCGCTCTTTTGGCCCTTCGAAAAAGTCACCTGGATCTGGCTGCTTTAATACCGGTAAATAAACGGTCAGGTGACTACCGTGGCTTTCTCGCCGGGATAATTCAGCCATTTCCCTCTCTACCAGCATTATTCTCAAGCACAGAATACACCGAGATTGTTCCTATTCTGTTTAGTAGCCTCGAAGTATCTGTGTTGAGGTTGAGCTTAATAGAATGGGGTTTGCTGTACGTCAACATTCTTTACGAAGGCTAGTATTATTACTACCAGTACTACTACTAGTATAGTGTCAACAAACCCATCACCCAGCAAAATATATACTTCTCCAAAATCTGACCACCAAGAATATCTTATATATCACTTCTATCAAGAGGACTACCCTTCTCATAAGAGTCTAAACTATAGAAACCCGTCTTATTTAATTAGCAATAATTCAACATAGAAAATCCCCGTACTACATAATTCCCAGCAGAAGGCGGCACCAGTACCCATACAGAAAGATACCTTCCCGACGCAGAGATGACAGCTAATATTATATTGTCCAAAGTAGTCCCTTCATGCTGTCTATTACTTTACTTTTAAATCCATCCAATAGAAAATAATCCAAGGCCTTCTTCCATACCCAGCCTCTCCAGCGAATTACTCACAGATGATGAGTTGTCAGCTCGTCAGCCCCGCCTAGCAGATCCAGGCACAGTACCTCGAAGAAAAAAAGACTCAACATTCCAAGTCACAATTTCCGAACAAGAGGGGTAGGTAGGTACCTCGGGAGCGTGGGAAAGCCAGCTGATAATTAGTTAGTCCGATAGAGTCTACACCTTATCGTGAGGGGATGGCGATATTGTTTCAAGTTCAACCCCACCAAGTAGAGATGCCAGCACGCCGCAATGACCTTTGTATTGTGTTGGTTTCTTATTCGACTAGTATGAGAGGGTTCTTTGACGATTCATATACTAATAAATAATAAAAAAAAGGAAAAGAGAAAAGAGCTATATTGGTCACACTGAATAAGGAATCTGGCCTATCTCCCTTCTTACGTCATTCAAGCTAACAGACAACACACCTGGGATAGAGGCAGGGTTCCTCATCCCCGCTTCGGCTAAGTATCGGAATGGTTTAGAATAAGTACAAGTGAATTTTCAGCGATAACTCGACGGAATAATTGAGGTTGGGTAATCAGCAGTGTCGCCTTGTGTTATTTATTCTGGTCAACGTATTGTGATCTGACTCCGTACCTAGTTATATACATCTGGAGTGCGTTACTACTTTTGTATTCATTTCCCACCCCCTAGCAGACTGATAGGTTTACGTTATGGCGACAGATCTTATCAAAGTACTAGAGGCGGAGCTTAGGTATTTATAGATTTCTCAACAGTGTTCTACCTACCTAGTACATATATGCCCTATCCCTAGAGAACAATGGAGACACAAAGCATGTGTCAGGAAATGAGAAACCAATCAGGGAGTTATCCCAGATGATGAGAAGAGATGGACAGGCATGAGGTGGGAATAGTAGGGGAGAAAATTAAAAACTGAAACAGAATGAAAGAGAGAGAGATAGGGAAAGGTAGCCAGTCTTTACATGTCCGCGTAAAACAACCACAAGTCATCAATTATTCATTCCCTATTGGCTCAAAGCAGAAAATCATTGCGTACGTTAATAAACGCCCCAGCGCCTCCTTCCTCGCTGATCTCGTTGACCAAGACTTCAGTTTGTTGGTATAGCCGCTCCAGAGCAGCTGAGGATGATTTGCCGAGTGACACTGTAGATGTTAGCGGAGATGTTCTTCACTTTAAATAGCCAGGAAATGCCCGAGATACCTAGAATAGCCGAGTTCAAATCTTCCGCTACAGCCACTCGCCCAGTAGGGTCCAGGTAGTGGCCATGCACCGACCGCTTTGGGTCCGAATAAGCCACTAACGAGAAGATTTCATCCAGCATCTTCTTGTCCCCTCCGTGCTCGTCTGTTGGGTAATCTATCCGCAGCTGCTGGCCATACTGCACAGCCTCAGTGAGTAGCGCGTTGGACTTGGCTGCTGTCTCGGTCTCTTCCGTATCCATTCCATCTGCATCCCACCCGTCATGATCTTGGGTCTGCTCGTCGAGTTCCATTTCTTCATCGAACACGGCACTCTCAGAGACCCCATTGGTCGCTTTTCCTTTCCTCACTGACGTGGGTGAAAGCTCGGTGGAGCGTCGCATCATTTCCAAGAATTTTCGGCATCGTAGTTTGAAATGAATATGTGGATATTGTTGTAAAACATTCGCATAGTATGCGTTAGTGTACTTAAGTGCTTTCTCAATATCGCCGTCCAGAATAGCCGCTCGAATTTCTGCACAGTTATTAGGAAGAGAGTAATCACAAACTAAAAAGAGTTGGTTGCTTACTCTGCCGGTTAATCGCTTCCACATCCTCTTCTACTTCGTATTTCTTCAGCTGGGCCTTGCGGCCGCTTTCCAAAGCTCCCGACTCCGCAGCAACCTCTTCAGCAAACGCCCGGGCAGTCTCGACATATCCATCATGGGCTAGGAACTGTGCGACGAGCTCCTGTAGCAAGGTAGTTTCATCCAGAGGTGGTTGGATATGAGCGGTGCTGGTTAAGCGAATCTCCGAATGGATGGCAGCCTTTTCTTTCTGCAGGGGCGATTCAGTCGCTATTCATATGGAAAGAAGGAAAACTTAGGGTAGCGTGACTCACTTTGACCATGCCATCAATATCGAACATAAACGGTTGCTGACCGAAATTAGCTGATATGTGAACAGTCGGTTGTTTCTTCATGCCGACAGACGGATAGACCTTCAAGTTTCTCAACTCTCGAAATGCATTACCTAACAATTCTTAGCATTTTCATGTGCGGCTTCTTTTTGAGAAGAGGGGGCATACCCAGAAAAACGCCATTTTTGGTAAAAAAGGCACACCCGGTCGAGAAATTCACACCGCATCCCACGGTATCGTTTACTCCAAAGGTCGGCCCATACTGTCGCCCTTGACCTTGACTCTCACCGAAAAATGACTTGCCATCGTCACCATGATAGGCCCACGACTCCTGCTCCCACCCGGGGAGTCGCTCGACGGACGCTTTGTTGCTAGAGAATCCTATTCCGATCATTCTGCTTCCGTTAGTACATGTTCCATCTCTAGTAAACCATGGCCTCAACAAAACATACCCCTCCTTAGGTTTTGAGTGGATTGTTATTTCGAAATAATATATCCCGCACTGTGGTGGCATGGGGTGGTCCGCGCGAACTGCGGCGGCCTCATGATCATGTTTATTAACCGGACCAGTGTACCGCACATCCAAGCCATCGCTAGGGAGCTCGAGCCCAGGGTATTTGTCTGAATCACTCCATCGGGAAGGAAGCGGCATCGGCTGGTCATCGTCTACGGCGGGTTCTCGGTCGATGATCTCATACGTCATTCCACGGTAGGAGGGCGCGATCCGGGGCATGCTACTCCCCTGAAAGAAATGGTTGGAAGCTCCATCTCTTTGGGAAGCCGACTTTGCTCGTCGGGCAGCATCAAGGCGGGAGATGTATCGAGAGTTGCGGAGGTATGACGGGGTGAAGTAGGAATGTGTGTCGGAGAAGCTGCCGGGATTGTGGAAAAAGGGATCGTAATTTGGGAAACTGGCGAACTTTCGGGAGTAATGAGGAAGGGAATCGCCGGACGACGACCTCCAGGAGGAGTTCATCTGCATGTCTGCATCCACGGCGGCGTATGACCTTAGGAGGCGGCCGTCAGGGTGAAATGGTGGGGGGTAGGAAAAGGTGGAGGGAGATGGAACCAGATGAGAAAAGGGACTATTGCTCTGTGGCGAGTGAGCTGTGCCGGATAAGACTGAGGCGTAGGAAGAGCGACGGGGGATGGAGGAGATGCTTAGGCCAGGGCCAGGAAATGTGGTGGTGAGAGGAGCTCCTCGAGCTCCGGAAGAGGGAAAGGGTGCATCAGTCATGCTGTCAACGTTCGGTGGATGGAGCAGAGCCCAAGGCGGGTAACTCTTTGGCTGAACTGATAGGCGGGCATATGTATGAGACGAGACAAGACACCCTCTCACGTCGTCGGACTCGGGATACTTTGTCGAGTCTGAATCAAAGTCGAAGCATTTGCGTATTAAATTATTATTTCTTCTTTTATCGTTCTCTCTTTGTCTTTTTTTTTCTTGTCGCCTTTTCTTTCCCTTGTTTCCTATCCAGCTCCAGTGGACCGAACTAGTAGAGGCCTTCCGTAAACGGAGTGGGGAGGTGGAGAAGAGGTAAGAGGTCACAACCACGATGGATCGGTAAGCGTGCGTTGACGTGACCTGTAAAACTGAACAAAGATGGGGAAGTGCTTCGAGCTAGCTATGAAGGGATAAATCATCGGATAATTATTACTATTGTGTTTGTTTGCCGCGAGTCTCAATTCAAAAGAAACCCAAATGAACCATGAGAAGCTCTGGGGAGGAAAGTAAACATTACTGCTCGTGTGAGTGGGAAAAGGTTTGAAAAAGTCAAAGAATATCCTCCAAGAAAGGGGGAAAGTAGAGTCACAGAGGCTAGAACTGACTGAGGGAGAAAAAGGAGAAGATGAGACGCCCAAAGAGTATGGTGATTGATGGCATGACAAAAAAATAGCCAGAGAAATTGCGGGGGAAGGTCAAGGAACGGGGGCCGGGGGGTTTCGAGGGAGAGGGGGGAGGGAAAAAGCGCAGGGAAGCCCAGTAATACTTCGACACTCAGCTTTGAGGGGGATCAGACAGAAATGTATCATTGGATCGGTGCAAAAAGAATCAATCATCAGAAAGCAACAGCCATCATCAGCATAAATAGTAAGTAATCATGAGGCAATAGGCAGACAGGAACTATCCACAGCCAGACTTATAGTGCACTTCTAGATAGAAAAAGCTGCGAATAGCGGACCGCATGGCGAACATTCTGGGGGTTTCCAATTTACATATTCATGCCGACGCGAGCTGAAAGGGAGAAATCTATGGAGGGTGTGACTACGGTATCAATACGGACAAGGCCTTTTCTCTCCAACTTTCCTAGGGGCAGTCGAGCCAGAGAGAAGGTGGGAGTACTCATGCACGATATCCAAGCGCTGTTCTCGTTATACCCCTGGGCAGCGACGATTCATGCCGAGCCTATTTTATCCATTCTCTGTATGCATTGCGACGCAATGTTGGGGAGTGCTTTGAACCCCCTCATCGGCATGACGGCCTGGCAGGTGACCCGTGCCTCACTCTGTAATAGATGGCAAAGCTACGCCGTAGGAGTTAGTTGCTTGAAAAATGAGCCTGTTTCAGATGAGTCGCCAAATAAAGGTAACCTACAAGCCTACTAAGTATATATAGAGGTGAAGTATATACTTACCTGCAAGACAAGGGAAAATGGGTGGTTGACGCATGTTGCACCACCCCTTCAAGAGGGAACAGAATGGTCAAAGAGTTAGATGCTTTTACACTTGTATTCCACTACTCAGTTTCAAGGGACATGCAGTTGGATGTAAATCTTCGTGTGACCCTGCTTTGATTACCAGCTCCTTGCACACAAACATCGTAATCCAATGCCCATAATCGACTAATGTTACATCGTACATAAATAAACAGAAATAAATAGGAAGCAAGTCAAATAGGAGAAGAAAAAGAAGGAAGGGAAAATAAACCAGACTAAATGTCATAGTGTTCGGGGCCAGGCACTTGTATAATAACCTGCACCATGGCCTCTTTTGGAGAAATATCTTGAGCAGGAGATAGCTCGCGTGACCAAGTGAAAATCCGGTATGGGGAGCCTAACGCCAATAGTAGAAAAAGTATAAAAATCGCTCTAAAGGCCACTGACAGAATAAAGTAAAGTAATGTTGTCAAATAATGTACAGGAAAGAAGGGTCGTGCAAAGGTGTGAGTGAAGCTTATGCAGCCATGGCAATGGCAGGTGAAGAAGCTTCAACAATGTTGGAAAGAGCTGGAGTGAGTTCTCCGTCGCCCAAGTTGCTCTTTTCGCTGGGGACGACGCTGGCACTTTGGTTGGCCTTGCTGTCACTGTCGCCTGTTTCAAGGACGACGTCTTTCATCTCAGCGTTCTCCTCCTGTGTCTGAGGCCGAGGGGTGCGCCAGGACGGTAATTGCCACTGAATGCCAGTGAAGCTTTTCAGCTGCAAGGGCTTGCGCTCCCACTTCCGGCAGGGGGTACCGGTACGATCTAAAGCACGAAGGCCGGCATTAATGGCACCTGTGTTGGCTTTGGGCCCGAGTTTATGGGATGCACTCAGTTTCGCATTTTCACTGGCTCCATCCTCACTAGATGAAAAAAGAAAAAATCCATCAGTAACCTGGTATATTTAGGGAGGTAAAAGAAGGAAGGTGGAATCAAAAACGTACAGTCTGGGTTTCTTTTTAGGCCCAGGCTTCCCCCTTGGCTTAGGATATGGATCACTTGTCTGGCCAAGGGCTCTCTTGCTCCCCGGCTTCGGGCCAGGGACACCCTTTCGTCGGGGAGTATCAGCTGCTGATGTGCCAGCAGCGGGAGTAGAAGCAGCATCGGAGGCATTGTCAACAGAGGAGGGAGGGAGTGGTGGATCTGCCGTAGACGAGGCTGGAGAGGAAGGGACTTCCTCCTTCTTAACGGGTAACTCCGCACCGGCGTCACTGGACTTGTTGCTGATGGCGTTGGCGTTATTGTTGCTCGCGGTGTTGCTCTTCTTCTTCTTGTCTTTGCTTTCCGGAACCGGAGGAGCAAATTGACTTAACAGTTCCGACGAAAGCTTGAGAACGATCAGTAACTTATATGACCCCGAGCGGCTGGAGCGACCGTTGGTGGTGGTAGATGAGGTAGCAGCTGGCATGGTGTTGGTGCCAATGGGGAAAAGATAGCTCCTAAAGAGTAGGGTTTTGGTAGCTCTTGGTAATTTTATTTTTTCGTCTGCTTTGGTTTCCTTCGGTCGGGAGGCCGTCGTCAGAGTTTGCAAAGAGAGAAAATGTAATCAGACGCTGTAGTGCCGGAACACTTAAAGTGGGCAGTGTTGATTTAGATAGATGGTGAGGGGAGCGATTGGTGTTGGGGATAAGATGGGGTGAGATTGGTCGGCTCGCTCGAATGACAAACGTGGCGGCGAGGTTTGGTCAGGGCGAGGAAAAAGTTCGGGAAGGCTGGTGAAGGCAAACGTGAGGCAGAGGTGACATAGTCTGGTGGTGAGGTGAGGATAGCGTAGATGGTGAGTAGAGTGGTGATGGGGATGCGAGGTGGAAGTGGAGGGGAGGAGAAGAGAGGAGGGAGAGAGGGAGGGAAGAAGAAAAGGAGGATGGAAGGGATGGGGATGTCGAGGCGCCGTGTGGTTTCATTGTTGGCGTGTGTGTGTTCTCTCTCTCGTCTAGGGAACAGCCAGACTTTCGGTGCGGTCAGTCAAGGAGAGAAGCCGGTGGTGAAGGGAAGTACGGAGAGGGAAGGTCACTACCCTCTCTCACCCTGGCTTTGTAAGAGTACCGCGTATCGTTACGCCCCCCATCGCGTCCCATACCACGTCGATGCTCTGGGTCTAGGGGAGCCACCGTGGAAGACGTCATTTAACAAGGGAAGCTCAGCCATCCTTGACAGTACCGAAACGAATTCTGTTTCGGACGGTACCTCCCTCTCCCAATTTTTTTTTAGAAAATTTTTGTTTTACCCTTTTTTTCGGTTTGATTACCTAGGAAGGATTATCTATCTAATATCCATATAAAAAAAGCAGTCAAATTCCATTGACTCCATTCAGGTATAATCTCGGACTAAGAGAGAGGCTGAGAACTGGATGAAGTGCCTCTTTTACTTCGAACGAATAAGGATGCTCCTGGTCCCCTCTGATCATTTTTCTCACTCTCGTACCAACACTCAATAGTCATGTAGTCAATGGAGACACGCACCCCCAGTTCATTACTCCCAACCATGTCTCTACAATTCTACTATCGATCAAGTTATGGATCGCCCAGTCCCGCCTCAGGCCGCTTTGACTTTGGAACGAACTTCTCAGCCTTTCCACCGCTTCCGTTGCTCGGATTTAATTCGCAACTTGCCCCCAAGCCTTTTAATTACGGTTTATTGAAATTTCAAAATCAGATTGAATAATCTCTCACATTCCTTACCAGTCCAAGAAAAAAATACCTAGAAAGCCCCAAAGCAAAAAAAAAAAAAAAAAAAAAAAACCGAAGACGAGACCCATTTTATTCCAGGTTGTATAGTATAGCCTTTTTGACTCTCCATGGTGTGATCTTCAAAAGTTCTCTAACACGCGCCGGCCCCTTCATGATGCATCACCAATACCATAATCATCAATACATCATCATGTGGCTGGCTCTGGGGGCCAGATAACCCCAGAACTAATCAGCTTGTCGAGGAATTGCTTTTATCATTGCAGCCTGTGATTCTTGCTGATGACCCATCCTCTTCTGTTCCTCTTTCTTCGAGGCTAGGACTAAAACCAGGGTAAAAAAAAAGGAATTTGAGAGAAAGAATAATAATAAAAGGGAAAATTGAAAAGAGACTAAAATACCCCAAATCACTGCAATCAGCAGGAAAAATAGTCCAAGTACCTACACAATAGTAACGAACCAAGAAAATGCCTTTCCGATCGGCTCGCCACATCCGGAACACAATTATCCTATCCACTTTTTCTTGAGCAATAAAGGAAAAAGAAAATAGTCGGAATAAGGAGGTACAATATGAAATGGAGAAGTAAGAAAATAGAGCGCTTTGCCCCAGCGGCAGATCTCTTTTTGATTGAGAAGACGAATTGGACTTTGACATCCAGTCCATCTATCGATATCAGGAGTCAAGATTATGGCACCACACCCCCAGAAATGGACTATGGTTACGGAGTACCCCCTTAAGATTTGGCTGGGATTTAATTCACCTCGCCGCTCCCTCGGTCAACTTCACTCATGCCCAGGCAAAAATCATCACGCACATGAAAATAAGGAAAGAACCTTCGCTATAATTTGATCAAAGGGAGGAAAGAAAGAGAATATAAACAAGCGAGATAAAGATTACTCTAAAATGCTTTGTGCTACTTATTCTACTTTCTTCTCCTGCTTCTTACGCTCAACCACTTCACTCACAGCTTGCTGCACCCCAGGACTAGCCCTAACACTGCTGAGGATCAAACCCTCCCTCATTCCCTTTCGCAGGGTTGCAATTCCTTCTCGATCTCCCTGGAACGGAGCAAACCCCAGCTGCAACAACCTCGTTGCTTCGCTGTCAGTACCCCGGGTGAGCTGCAGGACCTGTCCTAAGCGCTGTATGGTCTGCGGATGAAGCTGCTCGCCTGCGGCACCGGACTTTTTATTCACCTCGGGCGGCGTTATCTGCGAGATGAATATATGCAACGTGACAGATGCCCGCTGTGCAAGGAACATGATTTGGAACGGCAACAGGTAGAATCCAGGCGAACCGGGAGAGATTCCAAATAGGTCTCGCAATGCTGGGGGGATCCAAAAGCCAGGAACAAACAATGCGCCTCTGTGGGTTGTCAAGGCTAGTTCTAGGGTAAACAGCGCAGCGAATGTAAAGAAGCGCCACTACCACACCACAGGTATTAGCCAGGCTCAACAGATAGTTCAACGCATGCAGTAGTTACTCACATAGCGACCCCATTCAGACCACCAAAAGAAATTCAAAACCAATGTCGCCAAGAACCCACCTACATAGCCTGGGATGGACTTCTGTAAACCAGCCAGAACAAAGCTATGCGCCGTCTTCTTCTCCCCCCAGTTGAGTATATCAGGTCCAAACCGATTGTATGCGAATCTCTTCGCGGGATCCACTAGTGTTTCCTGCGCAATTCTCAAGTACATAAAGTAATCGTCTGACACTCCTTCTCCTTGGCCGACCTTATCTGGGTGGTGTTGAGCAGCGAGACGTCGGAATCGGGATTTGATAGCTTTCTCGTCCGCTAGCGGAGAGATGCCTAGAGTCTGATAGAAGTCGCCCCGAGCTTGGACCTGGTGAAAGGCCTCGAAGAGAGTATAGAGTAGATACCCTGTGACGACCATGATGAAGATGCGTCGACGGTGTCGGGCATGTCGCGGGGTTCCAGGCTGGGGTTTAGGTTCACCCGCACGAATAGTGATACCGTACCAAACATGTTGAACGAAGGAGGTCACATACTGCAAATTTCACGATATCAGTCATTATGCGAATTGCTTGTGCGGGGAACTCTGGTGGAATATCTGGAGACAGTTACGGATATACTCCTCTCCTATCTTTTTTTAACTCACATTTGGAAGGAAAGTCCAACCGACGAAGGAGAGGATGGACGACATGAGGGGTTGTAAATTAAATCCTCCATCCAAAAGACCAACCAAAAGACAGAGCCTTAAGACAAACCGAAATCCAGTAATTCTTAGCGCTAAGAAATAGTATAAGTTGGATGTTGTCCTTTATCTTGAATGTCTTGATGTTGTCTGTTGCCGACCGCCCTCCACACCGCCTTCCACATTCTCCACCTCCGCCCAAGATGTAAAAAAAAAAGTGGAAAAAAAAAAGCTTCATCGAATTCTCCAATAATCACGGAATAACCTCATCTTCCCTGCCCAATTCCTCGGGCCACAATGGCAGTCGAAGCTATGGAAATCGACTCCAACCCCGCCTCTACGGGCCTCGCCGAGTCCGAAAAGGAACGAAAGCGCAAGCACAAACATAAGGACAAGGACGCCTCACCATCCAAAAAGAAGCGCAAGCACGAATCCGGCGAAAGCGATAAAAAGGGCACGAAGAAGGACAAGGAAAAGTCTAAAGGCAAAGATAAGGAATCGAAGAAGACCAAGAAGAGTAGCAGCAAACCCGAAGCCGCCGCTGCATCCTCCGCAATCCCCTCATCGCCGTACTCTCTCACGACCGCAACACTCTACCTCCCGCTGTCGCCCATCTCTATATCCCCAACCCACGCCCTCGCCTCCCTGCTAGCGGAGCACCTTTCACCGCTCCTCCTCACCTACTACCCTCCCCTCCAGGGTATCGTCCTCGCTTACTCCAATGCATCCATCTCGAGCTCCCCGCCAACCGCTTCCTCCGCTTCCCCCGCAGACCCCAATCCACAGCCGCTTACCCTCGCGACAACCGCAGGCGAATATGGCGTCATGTACGTCTACCTAACTGCGACATTCCTGGTATTCCGTCCGCAGCGCGGCCAGGCCCTCGAGGGCTGGGTCAATGTGCAATCCGAGGGCTT
The DNA here is from genome assembly GCA_027569225.1 of Aspergillus panamensis. Lineage (NCBI taxonomy): Eukaryota > Fungi > Ascomycota > Eurotiomycetes > Eurotiales > Aspergillaceae > Aspergillus > Aspergillus panamensis. The sequence goes on along the minus strand of JAPDER010000067.1, from coordinate 39,338 downwards.
CCTCGGCGCCGTTGTCCTCAACCTGTTCTCCGTAGGTATTGAACGAAAACGTCTCCCCTCGAACTGGAAGTGGATTCCTCCAGGTGAGGAGGAAGAAGAATACAACGAGAACAATACCACCGGCGAAAAACAGATCACCTCCGCTACTACATCCGATGACGACAATGACGATAATAACCTCTCCTCCTCCTTCAACCCAGATAAAGAACACTTCAAGCCCGTCACACTCGCCTCGGAGGCCAACCCTCTCGCTGAAACATGGGACGCTGATGCCACCACCACCACCGCCGCCGCAGCCGCAGACGAATACGCAGAGAACATCGGCGAAGGTGACGACGCCGCCATCGACGGCCACTTCCAGTCCGTCTCGGGCCATCGTGTCCGCGGCACCGTGAAGTTCCGCGTCGTCGATATAGACGTTATCCCTGGCACGGAACGTGATCGCGGCTTCCTGAGTATCGAAGGCACCATGCTCTCCCGGGAAGAAGAGGCGAAGGTCGTCGCAGATGAGCGCAACGGAGTGATTGTCCCTGCCTCCACCCCGGCTTTGCGGCGATCGACGTGGATCCCGCAGAGCTCGATGTCTGGGGCGTTGGTGTCCAGTTCGGATATTGATCTGGTGGACACGCCGAGTAAGAAGCCAACGTCGGGGCCTTCGAAGTTGAGGTAGACCGCAGATACCATACCATATGCGGAGTATTTTATATATCTGTGTTCAGGATAGAGGGGAAGATTTATTGAGAAACGAGAGAGAGAGAAAAGAAAAGAAAATTATGCTCCGTTTTAGCTTGCATTTTATTTCGTGTTAGATATTTTGTTCTCTTTTATTCATGTCTGGCGTTTATGGGAGAATATAAAATTCCTTTCCGTTGTAATGTGATTTCAGTACATAGAATCTTCGGGTTAGTAATGTCAGTATATTACATTCCCTATATCATTGAACATTCATTTTACATAGGACATGTGAAAGAAGCAAAAAGCAAGCCCATTGATTCGTAGTTTTCACGTATATTTTGCCTAACACTAACATTATTATTATAAAAACTATTTAATTATTCACCTGGACAGTCAAAACATCCACTCCGCTCTTGATCTGTGTCTTGGTCGGCATACTCTTCTTCCGCATCAACTCCGCGCTCTTCACCATCACCGGATCCTGTCCCATCGTCGCAACCGCGACTACTGTCTCCCCCCTACAATAATAGGCCACGAACTTCGCATTTTCCGGCTCACCGTGCAGCACTAGATCGTCCCAGCCATTCGGAGCATTACCGCAGTAACGTAGCTGCGCACCCAGTGCAGACCAGAAGATGGGGATGAAGTTCTTCGGCTTCAGGGACGCCGCCGATGGCACGGTCAGGGCACGAGCAACAGCGTGACCCGCGTTCTGGGCGACGTTCCAGTGCTCGATGCGTGTGTAGGCACCATCACCCCCGGGACCGTGGTAGGGATATGTGGCGATGTCGCCGATGGCGAAGACGGAGTTGTCCAGGGATGGGATGGCGAAGTGCTCGTTTGTCTTTACGGAGCCGTCCTTTTCGAGCGTGATGGCTGGGTTATTGCGGAGGTAGTCGGTTGCCGGGCGGACGCCGACGCCTAGGACGACGAGGTCGGCTGGGAGAACGGTGCCGTCTTTGAGGTGGACGGCGCCGACATTGCGCGAGTTCGATTCGGATGGGGTTGCTTTGTCTACGCCCGTAGAGAATTTAAAGTGCACGCCGGCCTTTTCGAGGTTGCTTTGGAAGATGCGGCCGACTTGAGCGCCCATGATGCGCTCCAGCGGGGCTTCTTCCTGGCCGACGATGGTAACGTCATTATCCTTGGCGAGGGCGTTGCCGACTTCCATGCCGATGAAGGAAGAGCCGATAACGACGATTTTCTTGTTCTTGGTTTCGCCGACGGCGTTAAGGATGGCTTTTACATCGGGTACGCTGCGAAGCACGAAGATGTTCTCGAGATCCTTGAAGCCTTCGAGGGGGAGAGTGCGGGGCACTCCGCCTGTCGCGAGAACGAGCTTCGTATAGGGATATGTCTTTCCTGTGTGGGTGGCGACGGTTTTGTCCTTGAAGTTGATGGAAGTGACTTCGTCCGTGACAAGGTTGATGGAAGCATCCTCGTACCATTCCCGGGGGCGCCATTGGATCTTCTCAGCGTCGGGGATGAGGGCTTTCGACAGCTTGGGTCGGTCGATGATGAGATTGGGCTCTTCGGATATCAGGGTGATGGAGCCCTTGTATTTCAGGTCTCGGATGGCTTGGACGACACCCCAGGCACCAGCACCACTAGGGAGAGTCAGCATTCCCCCTCTCTTATCTATGGCAATAGGAACTCAATCGTTATAGCATACCCGCCTACAATGACCAGCTTCTCCGGTTCAGAAGCACTGCACTTGACAGCTGGGTTTCTATGTCCAGCCTTGATAGTGGCCTCGTCACCGCGGATATAGACTGCTCCATCCTTCTCTACGATATCGAAGGTATTCAATGCAGCTGGAGCCGGGGCATCCTCGACGTCACCACTCACAACATTAAAACAAGCTGCACCGAGGTCAATCCCCATGCTATGAAAACATCTGCTTCGGAGAAAGAAAAAGAAGAGTTACCTCCATGCCACGGACACGTAATCCTACCCTCCGGAGAAACCACTCCTAGTTTCAACGGCGCACCGTAATGGGTACACTTGGGACTGATAGCGTGGACCTTTCCACCATAGCTCACAAGTAGCACCTTGCCGTCTTGCACACCCTCTACTTCAACCTCGACTTTGTCCAGACTCTTAATGCCTGCGAGGGACGTGATGTCCTTGAGTTTGTATTCTTGTACCATATTTGCTGGTGACGATGAGAATCTTCGGATAGGATTGTAGTTTAGAGATGGATGCCGTTTCGAGAAGAACGGAGATAACGGAGAGGATGCTACGAATGTTTGAGATTGGGGCAATGAGCTTATTAAGGATGGGTGAACACAACACGAGCAGGAACAGATTGATGAACTCCGACAGCCACAGTGACAGCGAACTAGGCGATGAGGGGACTGCGAAAGAGGACGAAGAGTCGATGAAACAAGCCAGCGGTCAGCTGGAGAGAGATGAAGGAGGAGGAAGCTCTGGCGGGAGGGGGACTGAGGAGGGAGGGGTACATGCATACGTTTGGGGGAGGCTTTGGGTCAGCACAGCAACTAGAGAAGAGCCTTAGCGAGGGAATTAGTGAAGTATAGCTTATTGTGTAAATGCTCGATTAGTGGGATAAATGATATATTAGCAATCCCAATTCATTCCACCTATACCTATAGGCACTGTCGACGGTTTCTTCCGTCATCCCTGTCTTTGTTGACGCTGTCGCTTCGATGACGTCGCCCCCAAATTGCTGGCGCAGCCAATCAGCGTTGCTGTTTTGTCAGGCTACCTCGACTTCCCGTTTAGGAAATTCCAATTACCGGCGAAGAGCAGTAGACAGTACTCTATACCTAGAGGTAGGTATGCACGGAGTATCTCAGTGGAGTTCTTCAGCATTGTCTCATTACGCTGGGCTATCCAATTAATTTACGGGATATTTGTACATACATACATACATATACAGAAAAAAACCCATTTTGGAAACTTATGCCTTTCGTGAACGCCGCTTCTTCCTCCGGGGGATTCGAGACGGCGTTGGGTGCTGGGGAGTACCCGGTATCCTTGCCGGTCGTGCCGCCGATGACTGCGATGACTGCCTGGTCTGCCTGTGCGTGGCGGGCATGTTCTTCTGAACCCACCCTGGCCCCCGTGGAAGCCGGTGCGTTGTTGCAAAGTCTTTATCACTTCCACCCGGCGAAACAGGCGGGCTCGACTGGGTCAGGTCAACAACGTCAATCATCTCGTCCGGCATTTGAGAAGCAGGAGGAGATTGGGAGTCAGGATCTTCCTTCTTTTGTTCAGGCTTAATGCTATCAGGCACCATGCTAAGCTGGGAAGGGTCCTGTGTTGAGGGAGATTCTTGGCGCTCACGCTTGGACGCCTTTTGGGATAAAGGAGAGGAAGGAGCGTGAGAGGAATCTCGATCCATTGCGCCGTAATCTGAGCTAAGATAACGGTCTTTAGAGCCAGCATGCTGCCGACGCTCCTCGTGGGCTTTGTCAATTTCGTAGAATGGGTTGGGGACGACAGAACCACCCGAGGACTGCGATGCTGGGCTGCTTCTTTTGAATGGGGAAGATGGATTAGGATTAAGGAGGTGGTCCATTAAGTTCTCAAAGGAATTCGGGGTGCCAGGGCAACTGATTGTTTGGAACTGATCACTTAACCCTGTCTCAGGAAGATCAGGTGGGAAGGCATTGGGTGGATAGGTAGAGTTCAAAGTGGACGGAGCATCATTTGCAAGAGTAAGGGATTCGCAATTTTGGGTCTCATGGGTATTATTCGTGCCCAAACCCGCCTGAGCGACTCGGCTACTCCTCAAGCCTAGTTTCAAGTCTGCAGGGGGAAGCTCAAATCCATTGAATCGTGGTGACTGGATAGGGCTAGGGTCCTTCATAAGAGCGTCGGAAGCAAAAGGTTCCTCGCCCACGGAAGTTCCATGGTAATATTTGTCCCTCTTGCTCGTGGACTCACCCTCGACGCCAGATGGGTTAGGTTTCCGCTCTTCGCCTGCAGGATAACTTGGTCGGGTGAGCGGTGGGACGCCAGATAATTCGAGAAATGAAAGGAAATTAGTTTACTGACTTCTTGTCGCCATTCACGCCCGAGGGGTTTGTAGCTGCGGGGGCGCGGATAAGCTTGGGGTCGATTAGATCGTCAAACGGAACCTCTCGGAAACCATCGTCTTCTTCATCGTCGTCGAGGCCGGGCATTTCGAATCCACTGTATTGAAACGGGCCATCCTCTCCGTCCTCAGCCGCTCGAGCCTGTCTTCGGTATGTTTTCGCTAAACGGATGCCGTAGATGTTGTCGTCGAAGACGTCACTGACCTCAGCGACTCGATAATCTGATACAGTGGGCTGCCAATTTGTGGCTTTCGACACGTCCAATTGCTTGAAAGCGAACACCAATCCCGGCTTCATATCACCCACAGCCAGGTCGGGGAGAGTAGCGGGATCACTTGGTAGGGGTACGAGGTCGCCAGAGATGTCCCCAGAAACACCATTTGCTGTTTTCTCAGCTCCGTTCGTTTCATTGTTTGCGTCATCCTGCGGCTCGATGTCATCGTAATTGAGTTGCATACCCTCCTCATAAAAGCTATCATCTCCGGTTTCACCACCTTCTCCATCATAAACCTGAAGCTGCTGCCTTCGCTTTCTTTTCTTGGCCCAGCCCTTGCGCTGTCTTATAATCTCCCCAGCTTCGAGATCCCAGCGCTGTTCGAACGGGAAAGGAGGTGGGATCAGGTGAATGTCGTCATATACACACTCAGTAGCCCTGAGAGTTAATTTATCCTGCCAATTTACTTCGGATTCATTTTGTGGCTCGGTTTGGGACTTTTCCGTGGCGTCCTCTAGTGCTACTTGCCGGGGAACAAACGTTTGAACTCTTCCTGCGAGCTTTTTACGAGTAGCTTCTTCATCCTCTTTGGATCGCGGAGCTCTCACGCCGAGGGAGCCAAAAAGTAGCCTTCTGGTGCTAGCGACATCTAGCGTACGGCGTTTTGGAGCTTCAGAAGCTGCCTCATTTGTATCGTCCGCAGGGTGTTCCTGACCCTCATCTTCAACGGCAAGGTGATCTTTGGCTTCTTCCCTATCTTGGCTTGGAGGCAAATATTCTTTCTCAGAAATCACAGAGACATCAATTCCCCCAGATTCCAGATCACGAAGAAGTTTCTGTCTTTTCACCTCAAATTCCTCCTGTTCTCGATCCTTTGTATTTATGTCTGCAGGAGATAGGTAGTTGGAATCATCGTGCTCCTCTTCCCACTTTCGGAGAGCCAAGAAGTCGGCTTCCTTGTCTAGATAACCGAGCTCTTTGAGCTTGGAGAGTTTTCGCCGCAGTTTGTTGCGCTGGTTACTTTTCTTCGTCCTGATCGAGCCTTTTCCAGGAGGGTTCATCTTGTTGGATAACGGTTGTCCAGCAGTAGTCTTCGGAACTTCTTCTGCTTCTTCTTCTTCTTCAGACTCTGATGCTGAGCTCTCTGATTCAGATGAAGAATCTTCCTCAGACTCAGACTCCGATGAGGAATCGTCAGAAGAAGACAAGCGCTTCCCTTCTGATCCTGACTCTGACCCGCTGGAGTCGCTCTCCGACGAACTACTATCGCTTTCACTGGAAATTGAATCTTCGGATTCATCTGATGTTGATCCAGCTCGAACTGCAGTCTTCTCAGGTTTTGCGGCAAGGGGTGCCTCCTTTTCCGCGTTGAATCTAACAGCTTTAGAATCTCTCCGAGCATTATCGCCCTCCAAGGGCAGTTTACTATTAGGGCGAGACAGAGAGCTCTTTCGTGGCGCTGGTGGCAGAACACCTGATCTTGAGCGTAAAGAATAACCTCTACCCGCCTTTCCCTCATCGTTGGGTTTCTCCAACTCTGGCAGGGCAGAAGCCTCCATGTCCTTTTTGAGATCATTTAGCTCCTGGGTTAGATCTCCGGTTTCAAGTTCAGACACATTGTCGTCATTTCCCGGGGACTGTGTAGGGTTGTCGACAGGATGTCGAATGACAGTGTCGTCAGGATCCTCGCCAGGCTCGTGATAATCCTCGTAGTCGTCTTGATAGATATCCTGGTACTCGTCCTCGGCATCGCTGTCAGGTCTGAGGATTGATAGCTCTTTCCCAGTAGTGGGAGCCCATTCAGTATCCTCTTCTTCGTAACTCCTCCCACTACTCCAAGTTGCGAGAATAGTTCGCCTTTTCTTCCTCGGAGGAATCATAATTGCAGGCCTCGATGAAGTTGGCCGTTTCAGGAACGGCTTCCCGAATGGAACACCATCAATAAGATGCTTGCCGTCAGTCGATATTTGATGCCGACCTGACAGTCGTCTCGCTCGTAGGTCTGGAATTTGAAGCGCCCGAATTCTTCGGGAAGAAGTTCACATTAGCCAAAAGTTCAAGTAAAAAACACCAGCGGTGCGCTGCATTCCGTAATACAAGCAAGCAGTCGTAGGATATCAGGGTGCGATATTAAATCCAGAAGTTGTACTCACAGAACCTCGTCCCCATCTCGAAGCAGCCCCTCAATTTCCATGAAATGCAAGCACTCAGACCCCCCAACCTCAACCACATAATCCTCCAACCCCCACTGCCCACTCGATTCATCCTCGAATAACCTCGGTTCTGTTTCGAGCGGGATAACCTCATTCACATCCTCCAACAGCTGCGCAATGGTGTATCCGCTATTCGCGTAAACAGCATTCGGAACACGCGACGAGGTTATAGCAGAGGAAGCAGCAGGGGCTATAGAGGAAGGGCTCGGAAGGTGATGCCCGAAAAGAGACGGCGGTGACGTAGTCCAGAGAATGCGCGTCACGGGCAGCCCGTGACGCTGAATGGTAAGGTGGAGGCGCATATTTTGTGTGCGGAATCGGAATGTCTAGATTCTGCTGCTGCTTCCTTTCTTCTTCGGGTATTATAGGATATTTGGGAGATGCATACGGCGCTTGCACGTGTATCCGGTGCTTTTCAGAAATTTAAAGTTCGGGAATGGGTTCCGACGAGCTGGCTGGGTCGATTTGCAACACAAAGGAAATGAGAAGAAACGCTACAACCGGTGTAGTTGAATAAGACAGGTCGCTAACACAATCCCGAAAAACTGAAAAAAACACACATGGTGGGAGAGGAGGGAGGTGCTGGGGCCTTCATAGGGAAGAGCAAAGTTGAAGACCGTTGAGTTGGGAGTTTGGGGGGAGCTTCCTGTGGTTCACCGCTCAGGTTTGTTTTGATCTCTGCCGCCTTAGGCACCCCACGTTTGGTCACACTTTACTTTATTTGTGCCTCGCTTTGCTTTTTTGAAAGAGAATAAGGAATTTTCTTTGTTTGCGGCATTTTTTTAACAGGTGAGCCTAGAGGTTCGTAAGCGCCTATGAAATTCATCCAGCATAATTTAACTTATGGTTTGGATACCGCAGTAATGCAAAGAGATATATGGTCGGCGGAGATCCGGAGAAGCTTCATGCAAAGGAGCTATGCAGAGATAAGTATACCCCGGATGGCATTTGCATCCAAGAAAATAAAAATAATGATAAATCTACAGTAATTAATGATTACCAATTTCCCGGCCTCCAAAATTCTCGAAAAAAGCTTGTCTGCAACTCGTAGAAGACGGAACCGGAGAACAAGAAAAATAATTAGTTGATCTTTCCTTGACCATTAAACGTATTGGTATCAGACACCGCGCAAAGTTTGAGACGAATGGAGGAAATTAAAAATTTTATCTAAAAAGCACAACCAAGACAACTCCTACTGATGCATTTTGTGATTAATGACAGGCATTTCAACTGATCACTGGAGATCGGGGTTCCTTTGTGCGTTATATGGACTAGGACTCCGAGGAACTGGTTTCCGATTGGGAACTCCTAGGTTCATAGGTCGGGAGGGCCGTCGGCTTTCCTCCTGGGAGGCATGGTTTTCAGCCACCGCTTGATATTGCGGAGGATTATCTTCCACCGGGAGGGGAGCCTTGTGAATCTTGAGAATGCTTTGCTGGCGGGTGACCGGGGAAGTCGGTGAGCCAGATCGAGACTCTGGGGGTGTCGAAGGAAGCATATCGAAGGATTCGGAAGATGAGTTTCCTGCTTGATTGCTGTATGGCGTACTGGACTTACGGGAGGCTCCAACTGAAGATTTCGTATCAGCTCCAGGTTCAACCGTGGTTCTGGCAGAGGAGGCATCTGGTGGGTTATACTCGCGACGAGGGCCATCCACAGGACTCAGGGTTTCAGCCATCGCGTCTTCGTAACTTGGAGGGGCGTCGTCATAGACTTCTTCGGAGCTAGTGGGGATGAGACCCGTCGGAGGCCTTGGAGGCATAGGAGGTCGCTCAGGCATATCATCCTGAGTCTGGGTCCGACCTGGGGTAGGTGGGGGGATTTTCGGCTTGATCTGTGGGTTTGCTGCCATGGCATCCAGGAGTGCTTGAGGAGGGGTAATCCCAGAGTAGACTTTGACGGGCATTCTCAACGGAATGATAATGAGCTGAGGCTGTTATTTCTCGAAGTCAGTTACGTCATGTCACTGGATATGTCACTGGTAAAAAGGGCCTGCACATACTTTCATTCTTCCTACTGTGCCATGAGCCAGGCCGACGCGGACCTCAAGTTCATATGTCCTTGAAATGTTGCAAGTCTGGAAGGATGGGGCAACAGAGCTGGGTAAAGGTAAACGATTCCACATATTCTCGTCTAATGTCCACTCTGTGCCTGCAGAATCACCTCCTCTTCCAAGCGGTATTCCCATATTGCTGAGACTCAAGATCACCCAGGTACCACTTTCTGTTCGTTGTAGATCCTGAGCCGAAATGTGGGTATAAGAAATCAGCTCAATCTGGAACATTTGCAAGTATAATGTCTCATAAGACTCGGACAGCTTGCTGACAAGGACCCGCATCGGAATGGGTTCATTACAAGTGAGAATAGTTGGATTGGGCAGTCTGAGATCGGCAGAGACACGGAGCGGCTCTCCAACTTCTTCCGTAAGTGAGGGCGTGGAGGCTTTCCGGAAAAGTGCTTTTGCTGTCTTTGATGGTGTCGGCTCCTTGGAAAATTGGTGCTGGCGTCTAGCATACGTCTCTTCATTCGGGTTACCTGTCCTTGGAGCCTCAATTGGAAGAAAAGTCAAGTTGGTGATCTGAAATGCCACAACAGTCAGTTGTCGGTGTAACTCCTTCAATGCGAGGAACTAAATCGTTTTTCATAGTAGCATTGTCACGTACCGCCCGGATATTTTCTTTGTAAAATTGAGGACGGACCACCGTCGCTTTGACGTAGTACTTGATCTCGGCTTCTCCTGGAAACCCAGAAAGTGATGGAGGAAGTGTTTTCTTAACATGCCGATTTGCTTGTTTGGCCATCTCAACCTTGAGACCCGTAATATTCAAATTCGTGAGCATGCTATTTTGCAAGCTGCATGCATTATTAAAGGGGAACTGAGAATCGACATTAGTTGATACGTTGAGATAGTTCTGGGGTAGACTGAAATGGAGATTTACCTTAAATTGAAAGGGATATTCATATCTCCCTGGAGCAAAAGTGAAAGACGAGGCAGGAGGTGTTTGGTTGAAAACCGCGGGATCGGGGAAGAGGTCTATCACCTTGTACAAGAGCTAGAATTGATCGGTCAACAACGAGTATGATGAAAATGGTTACAGAATGCCACAGGCAAGGTATGCATAGAAATAAGAAGCAAGCGCTTGGAGCTGTACCTTGTGGACCTCAAGCTCAGTTCGCTTTTTGTCCGAATGCTCATTGTGCGGGTGTCGAGGGCCGGCCAGGCGTGTTCGACTTTCACCTTCTAATTTCACCTGGATGCCTCCAACTGCGGTCTCGGAGTGTAGATTTAGGACGGCTTTCCCCGTAATAAAGTCGAGGTTGGTGAAGTGTGCGTGTGGCCGGTCCAGGTAGATGGTCACAGACATGGCGAAATTCTTCGATTACAAACGAAGCCGAAAAGGCGTCTCTTTGCGGGGCCACAGGATCGAGGAGCAGCAGTCGGATTATAAAACGCCGGTCAGGGTCTCCCGATACTCTACGATGGACAACCTGGATATTTTTTAATGCAGTGGAGAACAAGTAAGAGCGAAGCAGGCGACGGGGTTCGGCATTGGGCTACTAGTTATACACGGAGGGAAAAATGACGTTGAGGCCAAGGACCAAAAGTGGTTCGTGGGGCAGAGGTTCTCTCGGCGGGCGCGGAAGGCGGTCCAAAGAACAATAAATTGGGGTTAAGAAGAAAGAAAGAAGGGCTCAATTCAGTCCGTTATTTTCCATGCCTTATTATTCCTGGAGTGCCAACATATTTTCCTTTTCCTTGATCATCCCTTTGCAAGACTCCTCCCTTTTCTGAAGCGTTTTTGATTCTATTCTGGGTCTGGCCCCGATTGGGTTATTCGAACTATGCCACTCTCGGGAGTATCCATGGCCCAGAAATGCACCGCCACGCTTCACCATCCGACCTTTGACTCCTGGCCATTCCCTCAATGGGTCCATCCTGCCTCACGAGACAGGGATTCGTAGGGGGGAAAGGGGGAAAGTGATAGATGTCAGAAAGCCTGAATTGTGATGACCTGACCGGCCCCCGAGAAGCGCATCTGATTGGCGTGTCCAGCTACCTAAAATGTTACGACCAAGCTAAGCCCTGTCTTTGGAGAAGCGCGCGCTCTAGGCATCAAGATTTCTTGTACCTACACTATGTGCAACTTTATCACAGCCCTTCCTTGGCAAGCATGTCTGAGAGTGAGTATACGAGTAGTTAGCGTTGTCTTGGGAAAATGATATTACGCAAGAATACTCAGCTCTTACCGGTGATGTTCAAGTAGAAGGCAACAGCATTGAACCTGCAGGGGTTTGGGCCAGGGTTAGCCTGTTGGGGCGACAAAAGTTTGTGTGATGGTTCGCCGATCAAAACTCACATTGGTCTGTTTCCAGTAATTTCACCGGCCAGCCACCTCAGTCTGTTACTCCAATTGATGAGGTCCAAGTGGCTCACGCCCATCAATGTTCCCTTGTAGCCGCTTTCTCCTCCCCACTTGCTGCTCGCAACGCTGACGAGGCCATCGTTATGCCCTTCTATTTGTTCGAGAAGACGGTGGGACAAATTGAAGATGGACCAAAAGCTTGACTGCATTGCTGCCCCGTAGGAAAAATACCTGGGGCGCAATCAGCCTTACAAATACTAGTAGACTCTGAGGTGAGTGCACGTACCTAACACCATGGGCATCTGGTGTCCGAGGGTTGAACGTTCCTTCCATGTATTCGCGTGTTAGCTGAGCAAAGCCACCCGTTTCAACCTTAAGACACTCTAGGGCATAATAGAGCTGGGCTAGACGATCATCTGCAGCAAGTGAGCCATAATGGAGTTTGAACTTTTGAAGAGCAACGAACCGCTGATTTGTTTAAAAATGTAGTCTGCCACCGCGGAGCCTGTCTTTGAGTCAGGGACAATCCATTTTGCAAAGCGTATACTGTATACAACCTCGGTGTGGCGTTGCAATTGTTGTCAAGGACGCGACCTTGAACTCTGTGGACTTTAGATGTGTGATCATATATCGAGAATCAAGACCGCTTGAGCATTGATTAATAGAAATATACATGAAATTCGCGCTTATGATACCTCACCCCTGGGAGGCCGCGTAAGTAAGCGTGCTGTTCATACCCTGGTAGAAGCGCTTAAACGTACCATGCTATGACTATGGTTCTTGTTAGGGAATTCGAAAAATGCAAATAATATAAGGGGAAGATACGTACGCAACTATATTTACTTCCTTTCCATGGGCACCAGCAGCAATATCTTTCGCCAATTCTTCGGCGCGCATCTCAATAGAGGCTGAAGGGGGGACTGTGGCTGTGATAACCTCGACTCCTTTCATTGAGAGTGCCTCCTTGATTCCTCGCCAATACTGTATTCCAGGGAGATACGGACCAGCAAGTCGGAGTTCATCGAATCCGAGTAACCCATGCGCAAGGACAATGGGATGCTTTGGAGAATCTGTGTATCATACTGGATCAACAATAGCTCCGTAGCTCTTCGATTTAATAGCAAGCCAAGAAAGCGTATTAGGTGAGTTAAAATGCTCACCATAATGATCACGTATCACCGCGTATTCATCCTTGATGACTTTCCCCAGGTCTTCCACTCGAGGATCGACTGTCTCGATTGGATTGCGCGTGTATGTTGACGGATGGAAACCCCGCCAATTAGAGCAATCAAGACGGGAAAATAAAAAAGGGCGAGATCTGGCGGACCTCAGAGCTCTCGTCATGCGCTTGGTGACAGGAGATACCATATTGCTCCCGTTTACCTCATTTCAAGAGCAAGTGTGGCTTGAAGTATGTTAAAGTTGTCTTGCCCTGCAGAATGACGCAAGCAAGGGCCACCGGAGATTAGGTTGGTGCCTGAGGCTGAAACATCATAGCCGGATTCCTGGGCAGAATGCCCATAATTCTCAGTAAAATTACGATCGATAAGAATACCATAGTCGATCAAGGGTATAGTTTAGGATCTCAGATCCTTCCCCGTTATATGATTTCTAGTGTTTCCCGAATAGCAGCCGAACCCAGCTTAGCTCAGAACAAAATGTGGGCATGTACACCGAATTCAAACCCGGAGCAAAAGAACTATATTCACAGACTCGAAAGCAAAGAAAACCGAAACAGAATATCCCTCATGCCACTGGCGAAAGCAATTCCCCAATTTCCATTCTATGCCTTTACCACAATCTTCTCTGACGGCGTAGGCTTCACGTCTACCAGGGCGTGAATAAGATCATCAACAACCTTGGAGCCCTTGGCTTTGCCAGCTTCCTTGATTTCCTGGAGCTTTACTTCGGCCTCCTTGTTCGCCTCTTCTTCAGCCTTCTTGTATCCGCTCGAATGCTGTTTTATAGAAAATAGAGACGTTAGCTTTTGCAAATCTCCAAACCAGACTTCTCGAGCTCAATATAACTCAGACAGCCATGTCCTTGCGCAAGTCTCACCTCGGCCTCGAACTTTTTGAACTCTTCCTCCTTCTGGCTCCTGTATTCTTCGATCTCCTTTTGTGCCTCTGCCTTTGCGTCCCTTATCCGCTTCGTACGGTCTATGAAATTCCGATCAACACTCTGCACTGAAATGGTCAGGAAGAGAGATATTTGGTATGGTTCCCGTACATTCTCGAGCTAATAAATGCGACACGTCAGCAAATGCCTCCCCGTCTCAGCTTCACGAAGCAAACCCACCTTGTTGGACGATCTTCTGAGCCTCCCTCTCAGCCTATCGAGTATAACGTTAATTTAAGAATTTGTCGCAAAGTCCTATTGCATGAGGACCTACATCGAGGAGAGTCTGAATGCCCGCGGAGTTCTGAGCCGACTATGATGAGGGGTTAGCACTTCCTTAGCACATGGAATATGAATAGCAGCAAGCTCACCATATTGACCAGTAGCGCGTCTAAGAAGGAATTAAAACAGTGTTCAAAATATGGCGCCTGAAACCTCGAGAAAGAAGATAGATAAGGTCGGACGTGGTGGAGCTTGATGCGCCGTGTAGTTTAAGCACCCCCGACGCCGCAGATGACCCGACTCCTGGGCGGTCTGTAATTCTGCCACCTGCCACCGTCATCGTGGATAAATCGCCGATCATTTCAAACAGAACCTGGAGAAGATTGTAAATGTCATCCTTTTAATTTCTCGCCGGTATCGACTTTTTATTCTGCAATTATATGATATCGGTACAATTGGGCTGTTATACAGATGTCTCGAGCTTCTAAATTGACATTGGCCGCCACAGGCCTTGGCACAGCCGGAATTATCTTTTTTGTTCACTGGTCACAAGAGCAAGAGAAAGCAGTAAGTTTTACGCAACCCACTCCACCGTTATAATTAATGAATCTAACGAGCTGTGTGATGTGCAGTCTATGCATAAAGGCGTCGAGCGAGATATAGAGAAACAACGCATTCGAATGGAACGAAAAGCCGAATTTGAGATTCAGAGGGCCCTTGAAGAGGAATATCGAAAGCTCCAAAAGGTTTCACCGAGTACGGAAGGGCCGGAGGCAGGTACAGGGGAGACGAATCTAAGTCAGGGGACATGATTGGGAGAAATTTGGCTGTTCCTATAGAAATATCCGGGTAAGTCAAGGCTTTTTGCCCCCGCCATTGATTCAGGTTTTCTAATATCTCCAAGTATATTTTAGGATATATATGTAATATAGATGCGATATGTACAATATACACGATTAAACTCCTTTCATATGAGATACCCTATCACATCCGAAACAGGGTACACTTCCTGCTTGAGAAACGATTGATGAAGAATTATTTCACTTTTACCACCAACAACCCCGGCGGCATGTTCTACGGCAGACTCAATTAGCATATAGCGCTAGGTTTGATATTGTGAGCCGCGTCGTCGGATTGTAAGGGGCTCACTAGAGACACCGTTTCTACTCCGGAATACCTTGACATCCCACAGAAGATTGTGCAAAAACTATATGTGTCTTAATTCAGCCCGCAGTCGTTTTTGAATATGCTCTGGTTAACGATTTCACCTGGAAGGATACCCTTAGATGTGATATACGGGTTGGACATAAGGCGTTTCATTGTTGGTCACCCAATGTTAAAATAGCACACTCCACGTTGTTAGGGACATACTGTGAAAGATGGTCAGCTAAAACAATAAGAGGTTCAAATCACCCCAGTACACTTTTATTGCCCATATGGTATGAGAGGCAAGTTTGCTAGGAAGGCACAACACGCTCTGATTCCTTCTGAAAGAATATAGGCTGAGGCGACTGTCTATCGGGAACAGGGTGCAAGATAACTTGGCGGCTTCCCGTCAAATAGGGGTGAGGCCGGCTATTGTCGGAGGCCGGACCAATTCCGGCCTCATTTACTCAGTGGAGACACTTCATGATATCAGTGGATCCAACCTGGTCGCAATCAGCTGGTCAGGAAGTCTCCAATAAGCAATGCTGCCCAATGATATGTTCCTCCTAGGCTCCTACACCAAATACAGGTGAATACTATGGGTAGAGACAGTGAAACTGAGGAGACGGACACTTGCAAGTGAATATCACGTGATATTATATAGCCCTATAGTGCCAAGTCTCTGTATAGGATGTGAAGTATATCATCACTCTTTTAGGGGGAGTCAAGGCTCTGATGGGACGTTATGGCATTTTATCATCAGTTTGCTCTTGTGGCATCCTATAGGAAAAGTTCCACACGGGATCTCCCCCTTGTTCTAGTCTATCAGCCTACCGGTCTTCTGTTTCGTAATGCGCTGTCGAGGCCGGAATTGATACCGGCCTCAGGCAATATAAGAACCGCCTGCGTTCCTGCCATCTTTTCGCGCTCTTTCATCCTTCTTCACCTGAGCAGAAGAATTTTCCTTGTCTTCCTTTTCATCTGCTATCTTTTCACTCACACTCTGGTCTTTTCTACTTCATCTTATCCTATCACTACCTTCGTCTTTTCATCTTTCATCACGTAGACTACATCCCTCACCCACCATGTCCCCAGCCAAAATCATCTCAGAGTCCCCCACCACCATAGAGTGCTTCCCTCATATCCATGATGACCCCTCAACCCTCCCTCACTCATTAGACCCTTTCACCATCACCACCTCCACGGGCTTCTTGCCCTACCTCACCTCCCCTACTACACTGCCTGAGGTCTTCCAGCCCCTGATGTCATTGCTTGCTCGTCTTCCAGTAGTCAAAGATGACGGTATTCACGGCCTCTTGGCTACTTATGAGCTCGGCCCTGCCGTCCTCAAGGAGCTGCCGGACTTGACCCATGAGGTAGACCAATTGGTCACTGCTGAGGGTGCCCCGGACCTCTATACCATCATGGCAGTGTTCCGGGACTACTCCTTCCTGGCGTCTTCCTATCTTCTTGAACCATGCTGGGAGAGCTGGTGCAAAACTCCCGAGAAGGGTTACGGGCTGGGTCGAGAGGTGCTACCCAAGACCATTGCTGGACCATTGTATCGATGCGGTCAGATGTATGTTTCTATTAGTCCGCAAGGCCTAATTTACTTATGTCTCTTCCCTCTCTTGCTTTACTGGTGTGTCCGCTAACCTACCCTATAGCTTGGACATTCCACCTTTTATGTCCTATGCTGCCTCATACGCACTTTTCAATTATACCCTCGCCGAGCCATCGAAGGGTCTGGTCTATACTAACCTACGCCTTGTCAGAGCGTTCGAGCGTGGCCTGGACCCACGCAGCTCCGAGGCAGGCTTTATTCTGACCCATATCGACATGGTGAAGGACACTCCCGGTTTGATCAAGGGCGCTCTCCAGGTAATCGAAACCCTCCAACAGGGTAGATCTCGATCTACTGTCAATGACGGGTACCGTGAGATCCTTGCATCTATGGAGAAGATTGAAGCCTGTATGGAAGGTATATATTAGCCCATCCCTCTCCCATTGCTGATCAAACCTAACCCCCGACTCGCTAGACATGTGGGCCAACTCCAAACCATCCGAATATCTCTCCTTCCGTGTCTTCATCTTCGGCATTACCTCTCAGTCTATGTTTCCTAATGGAGTCATTTACGAGGGCTGCGAAGACAACAAACCTCTCTACTTCCGTGGAGAAAGCGGTGCCAATGATAGCATTGTATGTATACTTTTTCTTTCTCTTTCTTTTCTCTTGAAAAAAAAAAAGACTGATAACAGTGAAATAGATCCCCCTCCTCGACCACCTCCTTCAAATCCCTATGCCCCATACCCCTCTTACCAAAATCCTCCACGAGTTTCGTGCCTACCGACCTCTCCCTCACCGGTCCTTCCTCGCCCACATCCGCACCAAAGCGGAGGAAGTCGGTGTCCGTGATTTCTCTCTCCAGGATACCGAGACCGCTGTCTTGTTCCTTCGGACCCTGAACCATGTTCGTAGTTTTCGGTGGAGGCACTGGCTGTTTGCCAGAGAGTATATTATCCGCCGAACGCCGCATCCGACGGCTACTGGTGGCAGCCCGATTGTTACGGTATGCTTTCCTAATACTAAAATATATTGCTATCCCGGCTAATGAAGCTCAGTGGCTCCCTAACCAGTTATCGGCTGTTATGGACATGATGATTTCCATTTATGATACTGTGCTTGCGCCCCAGAAGGGGAATGTCCGCCAAGGCGAGGCAGATGGTAGATACGATGCCACTTATCAGAAAGTGGTGGAGCCCATGATGGAGATGGTGAGGGATCAGAAGGAGAAACTGGCTAAAGAGGTTGAGAAGTGGTGTAAGGAGCGGGGAGTCTGAATACTACGCTGATAGATCCTCTCTCTCTCCTGTTTATACTGTCATCCTCCGTCCACACTCGCGGGTAGAACTAGAACGACAAATCAATTTATCACTACTTAGGTTTCTTCCAAGTCATCCATTCGCCAACCCAAACACCATTCCCTCCATCCTATCCTAATCATGTCATGAAAGTCATTAACTTTAGGTTAAAAATAATACCAAAAAAAATCAAAAAGAGATTAATAATTATGTAAAAATATAAAGCCCGTTCGCCCTCCCATACGCAACCGCATCAGAAGAAACTTGCTCACAGCCCATGATATACAAGCAATCGATTTGAGCTTTCTCTTCAACTCCATGGGCATCAACAATCATCTTAATCGCAACACCCGTGATATTCGTGAAGGAGACATTGAGAACCTTCAACGTGGGCACATTATCAATCAGCGCCTCGACGATAGCGTCATCGATACCGATGATGTGCGAGACATTCAGCGTGGTTAACCGCTTCGCATGCAAGCCCAGGGCAGAGGTAAGAGCGGACGCCTGGAGCCGGAAGCAGCTATCGACATGGATGATGGTGAGCGGGGACTCCGCCTCGACGAGGAAAGCCAGCAGAGTCGCATTGGTAACCCAGGGGACGTCGCTGAGGATGAGGGTGTCGAGGTTAGGAAGGCGGAGGCGGTCTTCCGTTGTGAATGGGAGAGCTTCGACGGCGGCACCGCCGCGGATGCGGAGGTACTGGAGGCTGGCGGGAAGGGCGAATTCGCCGCCGACGAAGAGGCCGCTGATGTCTAATTTTTGGAGGTGGGAGAGGTCGATTGGGTTAAAGTAGGGGGGGTAAGGGATGAAGACTTTAGGGTTGGAGTGGAGGCGGAGTTCGGTGAGGTTGGAGATGGCGAAGGGGGCGGCGGGGTCGTGGCGACGGGGGATGTGGAGGGCTGGGACGTGGTTTGTGGTTGGGGGCGCGGATTCGGTGGTGCCGAGGGTGATGCTTTTGAGGTTGGGGAGGGAGGAAGGCCATTGGACTTCGGAGCGGAGGGAGGTCGTGGAGCGGTGGACCTCGAGGCGTTCGAGCCGGGGGAGGCTTGCAAGAAGTTTGGCGGTGGTGGCCTGTGGGACACTCGAGTTTGCTGATATGAGGAGGGTTTTGAGCTGCTTGGAGCCGCGGAATAGCTCGTGGATGCCGTTGGCGCTGAAGGGGCACCAGATCTCGAGGTGCGCGAGGTTTGGACATCGGCCGAGGAACTCGAGGGCTTTGCGGATGGACGGAGTAGAGAGATTGGCCACGATAACGTGCGTGAGCATAGATTTGGATCGTCGGATGTAGGCCAGGACAGACGACCAGTGGATCTTGTTGCGGGCGCCGGAAAAGTCAATACGCATCCAGAGGTCGCGCTTTGATGAGAGAAATCGGTCCCATCCTTTCGAAACCCGTAGGAGTCCCCTGGTAGATCTGGTTAGGGGCGAGCGTGATTGCATTGTAAATATTGGTGGGAGAACGTACACTATTTGTCTGAATTCGAAGTGTTGTAGTACCATCTCCGCTATTTCCAGCGGGAGAACGGTGAATGGATCGAGGCATTTGGCATTTAACTTATCATGTAGCTTGTTGTGCAGTTGCTCGACCGCCTGCGCTCGTTAGTCCGTGTCTGGCAAAGTGTCTGGGCATTCATATAGGACAGACCTCACGCCGCGGATGGCTCTTTGGAATAGATTTTAATGCGTACGCATACACATCAAGAGCTTTACCTGGCTTTCCATCTAATAGCAGTGCCTTCGCACAGCGAAGATATCCCTACGGTTTGTTAGTACTCGATGTGCAGATCCGGCTCAAGAGACTTACCCGGTCATCCTGCTTGTCCTGTTTGATCATCTGGCGGGAATCACGCAGGGCTTGATCATAGCGCAGGAGCTTCGTATAGGTGGCTGCTCGATTATCCAGCACAGAGAGAGCATCAACGTTGGGATATTTTAGTGCCTGAGGCATCAACATTAGAGGCAACTTTTCAAGCTCAACCAAAGCCCGATCGTAGTTTAATGAAGCCCGGATTCGGAGTTCAGGAAGGTATTTGAGGACCATACCTCTGTAAAGGCTTTTACAGCCGCCTCTAAGCTGCCTTGGCGATATAGCTTCTGGCCATGCTGTTGGAGTAGCCCGGCTTCGCCTGAAGGAAAGGTCAACGCGCACTCTGGGTTGTTCGCCATTGAGGAGGGAAAAGCTGACCTCGAGAGCCCATTCTCAGCCATTCAAAGTTAGCATATTCTATTTATACTCTCTTCTTTTAAACTATTGCTTTTTTTTTTTCTTCAGAGCAAAGACGGGGTCAACCTAGCAACGGACGCCACCAAACGGCGGGGGAAGCGCGCATGTGGTCTCTGTGGGCGCCCCGAGGATTGCTTGTGTTTACATTCTTCCCCTTTTGGCTTCGGCTGTCGATTTTCTCAACTTTCACTCTCTGACGACTCGGTTTCTTCGCCACTATTCTTTACGGCAATAATAATATAATAATCTTACTCCCCGGCAGCTTGCAGGACAAGCACGCCCATCATGGAGCAGCAAGCCAATCTGCAGGCTGCGTCCACCTACATTAATAATGTCTTACTAGCCCGTGGCCTGGTGAAAAGTGGCCGACCCATTGATTTTGCGGATCCGGAGAATGAGGAAGGGGGCGTGGACGCAACTATGGCGAGGATCATCAACCTTGTCAATGACCTAGTGCTGAGGCGGGATGTATGTTTGAAAATCACCTGCAAGACACGATTCCGATGAACCCGACTGACCAGTTTTTGCAGCGCGAGGCAGAGCATCGGGAAAACCTAGCCACGACGATTCGAACGTTACGCGCGGAGGATTCGCATAAAACGATGGAAATTGTACGCCTACGCTCATCCACTTGGAACGACTTGGGGGGTTTTGTGCAGGACTAAGACGTGTGTGAAATAGGAAAAACTCCAGACGAAGACATCCGAATTGACACGATCATTAGCGCTAGCCGAGGCGCAGGAGCGATCGCTCAAAACCAACGTATCAAGCACCGAATCTACCATTCGAGGACTGAAGGAGCAGGTGCAGCGCATGAAAACAACGGTACAACAAGTACGAGCCCAGTGCGCCAACGATATCCGAAAGCGCGATCTCGAGCTACAGAAGTTGAAGGCCCATCTGGCGGAGCGACAGCGAGGAAAGCGCGAGGGACTGGGTGTGACCACGATCAATATCAATCCGTCGGCCAGCCAAACATCAAGGAGGTACCTCTCTGGGGGGGATGGTGTGCACGACCCGGGCTACAGCTTGAAACAGGAGACGAATGATTTTCTTACACAGTTGTGCCAAAATCTAAGCGACGAGAACGATTCTTTGATCCTTCTTGCGCGAAACACCGTTCACACCCTGAAGGACCTACAAGGACTACCAGCAGGGGAACATGGAGACGCCACAGATGAGGATTCTGAGGGACTCGCGAGTGTCGGAACTCAACGGTCGACGCATGGCCCCGCTGTTGCGACTCTCCCCGACTCATGTGAGGAATTGTCGGTTCAAATGGACCACGTCTTAGAACACCTCAGGATGCTACTTACGAACCCGTCGTTTGTACCTCTGGAAGAGGTTGAAGTACGCGACGAGGAGATCAGGCGACTCCGTGAGAGCTGGGAGAAGATGGAAAGTCGGTGGAGGCAAGCAGTTACCATGATGGACGGCTGGCACAAGCGGATTGCCCACGGGGGAGGCTCTGTCCGCGCTGAAGAGCTCCGTATGGGCTTGAAGCTTGACGTTCAGCTCGACACAAGGCGGGCCAGGGTCGCGGACGGGGATGTAGCTATGCACTCCCCCATTTTTGAGGATCAAGACGCTGAAGAAGAGGAGGAAGACTTAGACCTGCAAAATGAAGAGGATGAAGAGGAAGAGGTACCAGAGATAACCCCTAGTCATGAAGACGCCCTATCACAGATTGAGGCAGACCAAGCCCAGCCGCAGCCTCAACCCAGTCCGAGCAGAGCTTTGAAAGAACGAAGCGACAATATCGGCACAGCCGCACGTCCACCTCGCAAAGAGGTCTCGTTTTCTGCGGGTGTCGCAGGGTCACCGTATGAACCGCAGAAGAAACCGCAACAAGCAGACGACGACACAATGCCAGTCAAGGCGCACCGGTCCGACACAGTGACCCGGCGACCATCCCGGAAACGAATTGAGCCCAAAGGGCCGCGTCCGGTAAGTCTGCCACGCATTGATGTGCTCTCCGTCTAGATCTAACCGAGAATTTCCAGGCCCCCAGTAGTACTACTACCACCACCCGGATGAGCGTGTCTCAGAAACTTGCAGCGGCCGAGAGCGAAGCTCGAGCAGCCGAACAGGCGCGCAAAGAACGCGAGAGCCGCAAGAGAAGTCGGGGAGGGAGAGTTTCCCGCAAGGGGACGCAAGATCGACGAAGAAGCACATTGACACGAGTTGAACTGGGGGAGTTGATGGGCATGAATAACCCTCCATAGCTGGATCATATACCCTATGCTTTGTTTTCCTTTTCTTTTTCTTTTTTTCTTCTCCTATGTGATATATATTTTTCCTTTCTTTTGATCGGGTGTAATACATAATGAAGCTCATGCTCAAGTCCAGAGTACCTAATAATGAAATTCACGGCATGTTTTAGAACCTCGGCATTTGTATGGGATTTTCGGATCTCCACCTATTTAAAGAAGTATATCCCCGCACGCCCCCTCCCTTGTTATCTCTCCTTTCTTCCACTCCCATCCTCAATTAATCCATCTCAACACAACTAAAATAAAATTCTCTTATTAAAAAAAAAAAGGAATGACAGACACTTACAAAGGGTGGGTCGCCCACTCCCCCACCGACCCCCTCACCCACACAACCTTCACCCCGAAACCCTTCACGGCAACCGACATTGAAATCCGCATCACGCACTGCGGCATCTGCGGCAGCGACCTGCACACCATCCGCTCGGGCTGGGCCCCCACCGACTACCCCTGCGTCGCCGGCCATGAGATAATCGGACACATCACGCGACTCGGGTCCTCCGTGCCGGCCGACCAATTCGCCCTCGGCGACCGCGTGGGCATCGGCGCCCAAAGCAGCGCCTGTCTGCGCCCGGACTGCGACGCCTGCGCCGACAGCAAGGAGAACTACTGCGACCGGTCCGTCGGCACGTATAACAGCCGGTATCTCAAGGACGAGGACGGGCGGAGCAGTAAATCCTACGGCGGGTACGCGGATCGGTGGCGGGGGCCGGCGCACTTTGTCTTTCGGATTCCGGACGCGTTGCCGTCTGCGCTGGCGGCGCCGTTGCTGTGTGGCGGGGTGACGGTTTATGCGCCGTTGAGGAAGTACGGGGCGGGGCCGGGGAAGAGTGTTGGGATTGTGGGGATTGGGGGGTTGGGTCATATGGGGGTGTTGTTTGCGCGGGCGTTGGGGTGTGAGAGGGTCATTGCGATCTCGAGGTCGAGTGCGAAGAAAGAGGATGCGTGTGGTCCCGGGGGGGCGGGGCTCGGGGCGGATGGGTTCATTGCGACGGGGGAGGAGAAGGGGTGGGCGAAGAAGTACGCGCGGTCGCTGGATGTGATTGTGTGTACGGTTTCTGGGGAGGGGATGCCGCTGTCGGGGTACTTGAGGTTGCTCAAGAGGGATGGGGTGTTTGTGCAGGTGGGCGCGCCAGAGGAGCCATTGCCGGCGTTGAGGGCGTTTGCGTTGATCCAGAAGGGGGTTAAAGTGACCGGGTCAAATATTGGGTCGCCGGCCGAGATCAGGGAGATGTTGGTGTTGGCCGCGGAGAAGAGGGTGTTGCCGTGGGTGGAGATGAGGCGGATGGATGAGGTGAATTCGGCATTGAAGGAGCTGCATGAGGGGAAGCCGAGATATCGGTATGTGTTGGAGAATCAGGAGGAGAGGGTGGGGAGGTTGTAGTTAAAACACCACCTAGGTCGTCCACTGTACGGTGTACCTGGGTGGGGATGTATATGTCGAATGTTCTTATCTGGGCTCTGATTGGGTCGGTTTATTTTCGTATCCCTTACTATATATATCTAAGCTTATTTTTTTTTTTGTGTGTCCGCAACACTGGTTTTGGTGGACCTGGACTCTGGACTTTAGACTGAGGCGATGCATGGCTCGTTACCGCTTTGGGAATATGGGGCCCTTAGCGTCTTCCTGGTTGGGAAGTGGATACGAGATACGAGATGCTCTTCCGTTCTTTAGGTTTTTCTTTCTTTGTTGCCTGAAAAACAAGATATATTTAAAGGGGATCAAGCTCATCGAGGAAATCGTAGTTTTCGACGGCATTCTATTCTATACCCATTTTCTTCGGTTCTTTCCTTCTTTCCATTTTCCATTTTCCATTTTCCACCTTTTATCAACGCGCGTGCTGTCTAACCTGTGTAGCGGTTTCAACATGTCTAACTCCTTCGATAATTGGAAAGCATACCTATACTACCCCAACACCCCTGCAGCAGTCATCTTCACTGTCATTTTCAGTGTAGTGACAGCGCTGCATACGTATCAGCTGTTCAGGACACGAACTTGGTTCTTCATACCGCTTGTCATCGGGGCGTACTGTTCGTTCCCCCCTGCTCCGCCTTTCAGAATCTTAGAGCTAACCAGTACCCAGTTGAGGTCATTGGATACATTGGCCGGGCTCTGTCAGCCTCCCAATCCCCCGATTGGACTCTTGGTCCGTATATCATGCAGAGCACACTGCTTCTCGTCGCACCGGCCCTGTTCGCCGCCAGTATCTATATGGAGCTGGGACGGATCATTGTGCTTGTGAAGGGTGAAAAGTTCACCATTATCCGCGTCGGCTGGATGACCAAGATCTTTGTGGCGGGCGATGTGCTCAGCTTTCTGATGCAGGCATCTGGTAAGTGCCATGTCTTACCCGCGCAGGCCCCTCTTGAATAATGATTCCTAACATGACAAACAGGAGCAGGAATTATCGTCAAAGGTTCGCAGAAGACTGGAGAAAATATTATCGTCATTGGTCTCTTTGTGCAGATTGTGTTTTTCGGTTTCTTCATCATCAGCGCCTTAGCCTTTCAGCGTCGGGTCAGCCATCACAGTAACGCGCTGATGACAGCAGATGCTACCCCCTGGCGGAAGCATCTGTTCGCTCTCTACGGATCGAGCGTGTTGATTCTCATCCGGTCCATCTTCCGTGTTGTCGAGTATCTCCAGGGCTGGGAAGGGTACCTGTTGCGTAACGAGGCGTTCATATACGTCTTCGACGGATTGCTGATGTGGCTGGTGGTGGTTGTGTTTGTGCTGATCCACCCAAGTGAGATCAACTGTCTTTTAGGTCGGGGGCGTGTCATGACGACCAGGGGAGGATTGAGCGTGAGTGAGACAGCTGTGTAGTTAGACTGTTATAGATAAGAGTTCAAAATCCCAAATAAGAACAGAGCAAAGTGTATGTTTCCCATCCGTTTATCCAAACTCCGCTAGAAACCGCTCGCCAAAGATTTCCTCCATGCATCCCTGGATCAATGGTTTCCATTGGTCTGCCAGAATCCACCAGATCGCCCGCGCAACGCGCAACCCCCATTCTTCACAGAACCAAACACCCTTGATCCGATGCAACATCACACAGAAATGTGCCATAATCACCAGCGCCAGCGGACGGTGGTCCCGCACCCGATCCACGTATGATGATTTCACACCAATCACCCATCGGCACGCCAGCGAGAAGCCTAATCCGGCCTCAACACCCGCCATCAGATCGGATAGCTTCTCGATTGCTTCCTCGTACATCGACGAGTCGTGCAGTATGGGGTCCATCCGGGCGCAATTGTCGTTCGCCTTGTACAGCGCGTCGATCGCCACCCGGTTCCGCTCTGATGGATTCGGATCGAAATCACCCAGGAATTGCACCGGCTCCCAGTTGGGATCGCCAAATACCGAATCTTTGGCTTGTCCGAGGATCTGCTGCGTGCCCCGCACGAGCACAAACACCTGGACTAGGTCTTCGACGCCCGTCTTGGGATTCCCCGGATCGGCGGTATGTGGGAACCCGAAGGCATAGAGGACCAGGATGCTCGCGAAGGCGAACATAGCCTTGCCATTTGTGGCATTTATGTCCTCCAGTTGGGCCCGGAATAGCGCCAATGCCTGGTTCTGGTGGGCCACGGCGACCTGGAGATAGTCCCGACCGGAAGCCGCGGCTGGTAATCGAGTGCGGGCAATGTGTAGCGCGGACAGGGCCAGAAGGCCGTGCATGAGGAACGGGTGCGAGAGGGCTTCCTCGGGGACGAGGGTGCGCCAGACATGGTTGGTGATGGGGTTCCGGGAAAGGATCTCGTGTGTTCGGTTGCACCACTGCATCATGAGTTCCAGGTCACAGAGGTTCAACGGGGGCGGGGCCGGGTCATTGGGGTTGTTATTGATGTAGCTGCTGCCAAAGCGCCCCAGAAGACTCCAGTCGGGCGGGGGTTGAGGTGGTGTTGATACGGGTGGGTGCTGGCGGTCGGACGGTGGACGGGGCGACCGTGGCGGCTCGTCGGTCATCCAGCGAAGGGGGCCGGTCGAATCGTATTCACAATCGGTCTGGCGTCGAGAGCAATTGCCACACATTGGCCGCGATTCGTCGCACTGCGAGACTGGATGAGCGAACTGGCAGAGGGTCGGATGAGGGGTAGGCGAGGGTTTACCTTGACCCGGCGCCGTTTGCACTCCAGGCAGCCATGGCGAGATTTTTGGTGGGATCTTCGGAGAGCCATGGCACTTGTATCATCGCCGAGGGAAGCTCAGATCATATTTTCTGGGGGCGTAAGCTCATAGATCTGACCGCAGCTAAAGGATCGGGTAAGTTAGTAGGAGAGTAATAACTTAATATAGCCAAGGCCGGGGAGCGACTAGGCTGCATCGTTTCCTAGCGAGTGATGGTGGTGCTGGTGCGGTTTATCCAGCTCGCGTCTTCATTATTTTTATTCTCCAGGACGAACGGTGCTTGGCCCCTAATTACCTTACCTCTGCGTCAACAAACAAACAATCTGGAAATTGGAATCCTTGGGTATCTATAATTAATTCTCATACACATAAGATGATGATGACGATGATGATGATAAAATAAAATACTGCAAAATGCAGCCACCACCGGGAAACGGAACTCTCTCTCTCCGATTTTTATCCACCTCCTCCACCGCCGCCTCCCCCACCGTTGTTATTGCGCCGCCGTCGCTGCTTTTCATACATCGCCAGCACAGTCACCAGAACCAGCAGGTCGAAAGAGGGCTCATACGGCGCCGCGACCTGGAGCTTGCCACTCTTCCGGAAACTCTTCAAGGTATTACTCGTGAACACTGCCACGATCTGTCCCGTTTGCTCATCCACCAGCTTGTAGCATCGGGTGCTGAGTATCGACGGCGACTCCCCATCCACCCCGACGGAGCGCGTTCTCTTCCAGAGGAATGATCGCCGCTCGAAACTACCATCAGCGGTGGGGACCGACATTTCCCAACGATATTTGGTCAGCCGGAGGTTTTGGCAGATCAGGTCCTCCCACACCATGTCGCGGACCTGCTGGGGGTCTCCGAGGCCCACTTTGAAGTGTCGTGAGAAATGGAGGAACTTGCAGACGGCCGCAACGGGCGCATTCTTGTCTTCGCCTGCATGGAATGTGAGATCAGGCTTCCAGGGTGTCAGGACGGAATTGTCCACGTAGTAGAGGTGCTTCTTATCGGCATCCGACACGAAGTAGTCGTGCATGAATGTCGTGTGATAGACATGGTATAGGCGGGACGAGGACAGGGACGTGACAGGGGTATCATCCACGGAGTCTGAGTCCCTGGAGTAGAATTTTTGAGACCGCTCATCCACTAGGGTGGTGTCGGACGTGCCAAAGGAATGGCCGTAGGAAGAAGAAGCCATGATACTTAAAAAGTGTGTGTTCATTGAGGCCTGGTGAGATCTTCAATTGTTGTTCGATGGGAGAGGTCTGGAAGGGGGGATTCGACATCTTTATGCTTTTCCCATCTGCCACACATCTGAGCTTAAACACGGGCTTCGACAAGGCTGAGCCGACCACCCATGGTTGCTATCTTTAAAACCAATATGGATATCCAGTGCAGTTTCGAAGATCACATCCATATCCATCACTGGGCGACCAATCATATTGCTTGCGAATACGACATTTCCTAAACCGGAACGCTCTTGATGTCACATGGAATCACCTGACCATCCACACTCCACCGACTATTAACCACAGCTTCTGTTGTATTTAGGGGTGGGTGAGAAGAATCACTTGTACCTTAATTTGTGATTGGTTTGAGGGTCTAGTGTTAAGAAATTTTCTTTACCTGAGTCAGTGAGTTGTGCTTGCTCTATGCATTGTAATTGGGAATCTATATATATATTCCTTGCATCTGTGTGCAATTCTTTTTGTTTGCTAATATCAAATACCTTAATTAGTTAATATATCCATAATTAACGATGGTATCGGAGCTAATCTTAATACTAAGGCCGTTTCTTTTCGTTAATCAGAAAATTATAGACGGAGAGAGCTATCGTGAAGCTACATGTCAGGTAAATATTCCCCAAGAATGTGATAGCACCACGCAATGCTTTTGTTCTTGTCGAGATATTAATTGCGGCAGGCAGCACTGGAGAATATTTAGACCTATCACTCCACACCACAATGGACTTTCTGTCTGGGTGCTCTAACTACGGAGGTAGATCTCGAGCTTCATGTTGCAGCCTCCCAACAAGCACAGCCTGCTCCTGGAGCAGAATATCCATTGTAAGAATAGTAAGGTGTGTGTTCTGTGGGAATTTCCGCACATCCATCAGCTAGGATTAGATGTGATAGAGAGTTCGTCATCTCTTCCTTTCTCTAGGGAGCATCGTAGACGTCGATCAGCGGCTGAAGGAAGACAAGAGGATCGTTTTTGGGGGGGGGGGAAATTGGCTGCTCAGGGTTTTTTGCATGGAAATCCATCTTGATTCATTCGTCGGGGCTTGTGTATTTTCAATTAATTATTTATTAGTAGAAGGGAAATACCAGAGTATAGAAGCCTTCACAGCATACTCAGTCCCCGCTAGCCCTGGGCAATCGCTAGGGCGAGGATCGGCGCGCAAGAGCTTCTCCGCATTGGCCACGAGGTAGTCTGTGATGTCTGGTGGGCGCTTAACGATAGGTAAGCAGTGGAGACGACGAAAGCCCCGTTCTTGTTGGAACAGAAGCGGGCGTCGCCTTCGGGCAACGCCATGGATGTTGAGGTGGAGCGGGTGAGCAGTAGTGCTGCGGGTCTCCAAAGTTAAGATCACGGCACGGACGGAGTGGCCCGGAGTGTGTTTGAGAGGGATCCAGGTTTCAAAAGTTCCTAGGCTGGGGGAATTCATGAGATACAAACCATTGGGGGGAATGGGTGATGATTGTAGGTGGTAGGAGGAGAAGTCAGAAGCGATGCGAGGAAGGAGAGTGACGGGGCGGAGGGCTCGAAGAAGGAACATTTTATGAGGTGATTATATATATCAACTACATGGATTGTTAATACAAGAAGGAAAACTGGGTTGAAGAAATAAATAAGAGGAATAAGGGAGATTGAGATTCAGAGAAGAGAGTTACAAGTTCATGAAGTTGTTTAAAGCCCTTCTTGGCCGCTCGTAATCTACTTCTCTACAAAACACCCAACTCCAAGAAACTATCAATTGTCCCCTAACTACCTTTATTCATACATCATTTTCTTCTTCGTCTCTCATTCCTTCATCCATCTCATACTGTAGAAGTCACAGACACTCTAAAAATAGCAACCAAAGCCACAAAACGCCGACTCCTGCACTTAGTTCACTCTCAGCTTGCAGCACCAAAGGAAAAACACCCACTCTTCTATTCGCCCATCTTGCGAGTAAAACATAAGCAACATCAATGGACATAGGTGCTATAAAGGCGCAATATCCCGAAAATAAGGCGATAACGCATCTGACCTGCAGATAAACGTCTCCATAAAGCAAAACTCAAAACTCAAAACTCAGAAAAAACAAAAGCATCGCTATATCGTGGATATCGGTAGGTAGGTGGTATAGAGCGGAGAATCGACGAAACAGACAAAAAGCCTAGCGGTGGATAAAGAGTTTGGCGGTAGGATTGGGAGAAGTCAGTTACTTCATGTGCGGATATGGGCCCTTTCGCGCATGTCGAGTACAGGTGTATCCCACCAGGACGGTCTTCTCCTGGATCTGGTGGCCGCGTTGGCCGTAGGCTTCACAAGGGTCAATGGCGTGCTGGAAGTAGAGGCAGCCGCAGGCAGAGAAACGCTCGACGAGTTGGTAGCACATTTTGGAATATCTCTCGAAGGATTAAACTTGATGTCTAGATTCAATGACTCGATTGGAAAGAAACGAAACTGAATGAGTGTCTGAATGACAGCGAGGCCGAGTGAGTAGGTAAGGTATGATATTTTGATTTCTGATTCTGATTCTGGTTCTGAATAGCTTCAATGAGCGGATTCAATTGACGTTTTATAGAAACTCACATCTCAGCCCTACCGTTCATTGCCCTCTTCATTAGGCGACCAATTTACTTACCATCCTGATAGTGCATATTTTATTTTTATCGAAAACCGAAAAAAAAGGAAATAAATCCATCCTCGGATGCCTTGCATTCTCCACCTAGTAGGTACCTATACAATTCGTGCCTGGTCCCAGCAAGGCCAAAAAGCACCAGCCAAGGCCCAGCGTACTGGACCAACAAATGAAAAACGGTCAGAAGCAGCCGATTCCCTTGCAGACCTGAACCCTGACACCGATCCGCGTAGGGCGAAAGGGGCCTAAAAAAAAGGAAAAAAAAAAGGTATTCCTGCGGGCATGACCGAACAAACGGTGAACCTACTAGTACTACTAGTTAGAAGCTGTAACAAGACTAATAATCGCCCTAGCCACTGTTGACTGTTCTAGCGGGTTACTCAGACCGGTGGATCGGGGCTGAAGAAGCAAGAGAACAGTCATCATCCATCACCAAACTATCTACCTACCTAGGTAGTCTAGTCTCCCCATCCTTAGTCTATCTATCTATCTAATCTACTTGATAAATTAGTGACGGTTAACTAAGTCCCGGCTGAAAACATATGACTAACTACTCCACTCCGTTACTCCTTTGGGGCACAAGCTGGGCCTAAAAGGCCCCCCGGACCGTTTCTTTCAGCTGTCGAGTGTCTGTCAATCCCGAAACTTCCTTTACTCCCTACTCTACCTAGTACTCGGTTCCTCTTTCTTTCTTTCGTTTCTTTTTTTTTTTTTTTTTTTTTTCCTTTTCCCACAGGGGAAGGAATCTGAGGATCTAATTCTGGGCCGGGTCTTAGAATCACTAACCTTACGAGGGGATTTGACTCATTCTCAGCGGATTTCCCCGGCCAATCAGCTTCCCAAAGTGCGTGCCTTGGGAAGAGGGAAGTGAGGCTGATGACAGTTCAATTAAAGAAAGAGACCAGATATAATGATTTGACTTGACTTGACCTGGGATATCCGCCTGCTGTGTACTGAATTATTGGGGAATTTGTTAAGGTCATCATCACTGAAGAACTAAAAAAACATGTCAGATGCATCCATAGTTAACATTTCGAAACGCCCGACAAATAGTAAGAACACTGATGAATTCCTAAATCATACATGACAAGAAGATTTAAAGAAAAGATACACAGTATTATTCAAGAGAGAATACATTATTTCTAATACTCCAGCCCCCCAAGACTCAACCCATTCGCCAGTCCCAGTCGCAGCATCCAGAGCACATCCTCTCCCTTGGCGTCTTCACCTAGTCCGGCCCGCCAGTCCCACTCGCGTTCATGGGCTCCTTCACGAGTACTACGAGGCACCAGCACTCCGGACCCTTCCGCCGAACCTGACAGTGATCGCCTCCGCGCCGACTCCAGCATGTCACTCCCAATAAACGAGAATGTGCTCGAGGCCGTCAGCGACGACACGGACTTTTTCAAGAGCGCCCGGGGTGACGGCGGGAGGACGTACGAATCGCCCGCTGCACTGCCAGAGGACGCCCGTTTGGACGAATGGTATTCGAGGAGGGTCGATCGGAAGCATTCTTCGCATTGAGCGTAGACGCGCGGGGTGACGGTTTGGAGATCCTCGATCGCAGAGAGAATTGCGAATTGCTGCGATGTGGAAAGAATTGGGGTGGGTTCTAAGCAAAGTTTGGTTAGCTTACTTGAATCACATATGGGTAATGAAGTGGTTAGAAGGGGGAAAGAAGAAAAAAAAAAAACTCACGGTTCATTAATGGCAACGCCTCTCCCAGCAGCGCCAGCAACCCATCAACCTGGATGGCAGAATCGCGGTCGGGATCGAATAGTCCGCCGTATATGCTGTCGGCTGCGCTACCGATCGCTGCAACCAAGGCCTGAGCTGCTGCCCGCCGCCTGGCCAAGGGTCTGTACCGGGGTCGTTGCCCGGCAGGAAGCCCGATCGCTTCATCGCGGATCTCATAGAATCGACGGAGCGTAGCATAGCCGCTGAAATAAAACTGCAGAATGGTCGCGGCCTCCTCGTCGACAGCCGCAATCGCTGAGAGGCATGCCTTGGGTTCGCGAACCAAGGTCTTGAGTTGCTCGTCGAGGGCTGTTGAGGCAGGGTACGCTCGAGATTGGACGAGACTGTATGAAATGAGGAGGTCGACCACGGACTTGACCTTCCGCCGGCTGTGCGCTCGAGCGTAGCAGACGAGAGCTAAGCCATACTCCTCAGAGTTGGAGACGGTAAGATCTCCATAGCGCTGTACAGGGAAAGGTCAATGAACCATCATAGTCTGGCAGGAATGGAGGATGAAAATAACTTACCTCGGAGACTCGCCGACCTTCCTTTTCCAACCCCAGTTCTGCACAAAGCAAAACAACCTTGTCCATCTGCTCGGCCGTGTCAAGAGGAAGTTTATCCAGCAATTCTGAAACACTCTTCTGCATCTTCTCATTGTCATCCAGCCGGCTCAGCACCTCGAGAGCTAGCTCCCATCCTACGCGAGCTCCAGATTCGTTCTCAATGGTCCGCCGTTCAAACAAGCCTGATGCATAGGCACTAAGGACATCATCTTTACGAATCCGACGGGCGGGGATGTTGTTATCCTGGCCATACGATAGCACCATTAGATCATTTTCGCCTAGGCCAGATAGCGGCTTAGGCCCGTTTCCCGCCTCCAGCCAGCCACCAACTGATGCCACCTCGGCCACCGCTGAAGCCACACAGAGCGACCAGGTCCGTAGTAACTCTAGCACTCCTTCAATATTTCCTTCAAACACCGACGCAAGACCAACCTCGAGTCCACTGAGGGAATTGATCCGAAATCCTGCCTCATCTCCTTCACTATTGGTGGCGCTATTGAAGGCCAGGTCTAGACGTCGAAGATAGGCATCTTCAGGTTGAGAGTCGAAGGGAGATTTTGGCGCACGGGGCCGGAAAACCATGGCGGTGCTAGCTCCAAACTCGTGGCTGGTGCCCTCGTCATCCTCCCCATCCCACCACACGGTCAGCCCAACTGTGGCTTCGACCCAGCTCTGCGAATGATTCATAATGGCGCTCGGGTCTCCCAGGATGATGCGATACAGCGATCGCAAGTTCTGGTAGATGGTCCATGGCACCTTGCTTTCCGCCATACGTGCTGACTGGGTGAAAGAGGTGTCCTGAGTAGAATTATTATTGGGTCCTAGGCCAAAGTTAATCGCCTGGAATCGATTATTCACAGCTGGAGGCTCTGCGCTAGGTGGCTGCTCATCTCCTTCAGCAAACTCCTCGAGATCCGTCACTGCGGCCAACACCCGTTTCCGATACAGCGCCCATTCCGCACCTCGAACGTCCCAGTCATCGTGCTGGGTCCCAGGGCAGGATTCTAAAATCTGAAGTGCTTTGTTGATACACCTCTGAATGTTTTGTAGCTGTGCGCCTCGGTACCCGGACTGCGGAAGGCCATCCTCCAAAGCCGATCGCGCATGATTGAAATCAGCAGATCGCAAGATGTCCGCTGCCTCTGAGAGGTGGCCTCGTAGTACAGTGATATTCAGAATCTCCCAGAAGCTCGGTGAGGCTGTCGGATTAGGCTCGAATTGTTTCAGCGACCGAGTGTCGGCCAACTGAGGCGCACGGTTCGCATCCAGCCAGTCGAGGAGAAACTTTGGGACCGGGGTAGGGGTGTTAGCTCTGGGGCCTCCAAGCATAAAAGCACGTGGTGCCGTGAATGGGCCAGAAAAACCGCCCGGTTGAGGAGTCGGAATGGGAGGGTGGTGAAGCTGGAGCAACAGCGAACCAAGGAAACTGGCTTTGGCCGCATTCGAGGCATGGTCTGCCAAAGCAATTCCAGTCGCCGATCGAAGAGCCCCATTACTCTCTGTCGGTGTTTTCCAAACTGTAGATAGTCTGCCAGAGGCCTGCGACAGGGCCGTCTGAACATCAATGTTCCCGTATTCCGCCCGTCGTACTTCGTCGTACATACGTGAGATCTCATCTTCAGTCTGGATGATGAAATCACTCGGCTCATCGACCGTGGCAATCCGTGATCGCGCCGCAAAAGTCCGTACAACCGATGGGATATTCGACGGCTTCTTTGGAGAAAGCTTCGCCTTGCGCAAAGGGGACTGGCTCGCCCATCGCTCGTCAAGTTTGGGGCGTTTAGCGTGCGTTGGATTCGAGTAAATGGGTTTGCGCTGTCCAAAAATCGACTGTGGTGGGCCGGCATCGCTAATCTGAGAGTCCAAGAAGCCCTTTCCAACGCCAGATATCTTGCTGGTGCGACCTTGATCAAGCGCCCTAACACGTTCTTCCTCCTCCTTTTCATCTTCCGCGATACCATCTTGCTCCTCCTCCTCATCATATTCAGCATCTTCCTCCATCTGTGAATCCCCAAACCCATTCGACGCACCCCAATTGCTTGACTCACCGAATCTGGATCCATTAGTCGAACCGAAAAAAGACTGCGACGCCGCAAAAGGCTTCTTCTTCGCTCCAGCGGTTGTCTTTGCTCGAGAAGGCGCGAAATCGGGAGACGCAATTGACGACCCAAAGATACTATCATTCATCATTTCCGATTTGCTGAATAAAGGCTTGGGCGAGTCGTTTTGCGACCCTGAACTCATCTGCGAGCTACCGAACACGGTGGACGGGGGAGGACCTTGCGGAGTGAACGAGTTCGACGCGGACGGCGGAGCTCTAGCAGGGGTCATGGACATATTGCTAAACAAGCTGCGAGATTTGCCCGGAGTAGATGGAGGGGGATTCGGGTCGTATTGAAACTTGAAGCTCATCTTGAGTATAAACGGGGGTTGGAAACGCGATTCGAAAGAAGAAAAAAATATCAATGTCGTAGAGGATTCATTAGTAGCGCCAGGAAAATAAATTCGAGATGGACGTTGCTTGAGACGAGAAAAATAGTTTGAAAAGAAGAACCAGTGAGAGGGGGTAAGGTGAGATTGAGGAGGGAGAAATTAAAAAGGACACAAACAGCCCGCCAACCAGCTTTCCAGTGTTTGTTTGACCGGGAGACGCATCCAGCTATTATTTTTTGTATTGTGATGATGGCGCCTCTCGTGTTGCTTCACTTCAGGCGGTCGCCGCGGAGTCTTGGCTGAGGTCATGTGATGTCAGGTGATACACAATTCTTATAGAATTAGTCACCGAGCACTTTGTGCAGCATCATAATAACACAACACAGCCTGCCAATACCTTGAGTTGTCCTATATAAATCATGACACGGAGATTAAACGATCGAGGGATGAAAGTACACGTGCTGGCTGTCTCTCCCTGAAGGGCGGATGGATTTCTCCTGTCTTTAATCTGGCGAAAGCTTTTTAGATGCCTCGAGACAGCAAAGCCTGTCTCCTACCTAGGATATAGAATTCGCTACCAATTTTTTTATTTCATCATCATCATCATCTCATCACCGTCATATATCTCATCATCTACCTACTCTACCTACTTCATATCGATCATCTGCCTGGCTATGCTTCCTGCATGGATTCAAGAAAGTATAGAGCAGTCTTGTCCCTCTTTTCATATCCCGAACCAGTCGGGCCCCACCGGACGCGATGAGCGCAGCTCATGTCGCAGCTTGGTAGTGAGGCCCGGCCCGGCTAACCTTTCTTTCTTTCTTTCTTTCTTTTTTTTGTTTTCTTTGTTCATAGGTGTACTCAATAGCTGGGTAAGCGAGGTAACCTAAAAGAGTGACTATTGTACTTGAAGGCAGTAGCTGCTCAACTTGCCAACACTTTCCAATGTCAAGGCTAATCGAGCCGGGTCCAATCCTCTGACTTGACGATTCTGAGGGTGCTTCTTAGGAATTATGACGGGGGGGAAGCAAAGGGAATTTTTTTTTGTTTAAAAAAAAATCCCCGGAATCATATTTAACGGCGGACAACGATACCCTGGCGGCGGACCTGACGGCGAACATGGCGGTACTCCTCATCAGATTCGGAATCCTCAGAGCAGTCGGTGCCAGATGATTCGGTGACGTAGCCACATCGGCTGCCGCCGCAGTCAAGCTTGACGCGGTCGCCCTTGCGGGTGATACCGTAGCGTTCGCAGTGGCAGATGGATGGGGGATCGGACATGGACGACAGCGAGGAAGGCGAGGTGCTGCCCGAGGAGCGGGAAGACAGGGACGAGCCAACGGAGCTGGGGGGGCTGTTGGAGTAGTCGTCGTACTCGTCGGACATGCGGGAGCCGGCAAAGCGCATGGTAAGCTCCTCCACGGTGGGGGCGAAGTCGGTCTCGCGGATCTGGCGCGAGGCGTAGGGCTTGGAGGGCTTGGGGTGCTGGATCTTGGAGGGGGACAGAGCACGGCCGGTGGCAATGTCGTTGGATCCGCGGCGGTTGCGGCGGGTAGACGCGGATTCCTTACCACCGGGAACATCGAGGATGTTCAGCTTGCGGCCGGTGGTGGGCTCGACGGTGTACTCGACTGCGGGATCATGGGAGACGTGGTAACCATCCATGATGTACTATCATTGAGAATCAGTGGGAAGGTCTGCTAGAGAATGGGGAAAGAGACATACGTAGTACCAGTAGCGGCCACCGAGCTTCAGCATCGAGGTCTGGAATCGGAACTTGCCAACCCACGAGCCAGGCTTAGAGTCATCCCGGGACAGGGGAATTTGACGAGAGTAGTTGTCCCAAGAGCCAAGGAGGTGGACGGTCTTGACATTGGAGGAAGTGCGAAGGGAAAACTTGATCTGAACAGCGGACATTTTTGCGAGTGATTGACCAGGTTATACTAGAAATTAAATTATATGCAAGAGGGACGAAAAAAATAAGATATCGTAAGGTATAAAAGTTCGTGTCGAGTTGCAACTTCCACGAGTAAAGCAGTGGAAGCGGTCGAGGTCGTCGATGGCGCGTGAACTTCGATATTGACAAGACTACCAGAGTCGATCTCAAATCAAGTTCAAAGTTGTTGGTTTGTTGGTTGAGTGGCCGAGCAAGAACAACAACAAAGAGGCTTTGTCTCAATGACGGGATCCAGTCCACGACACGTTGGGATTCCAATTAGAATAGAAGACGAGTATAAAAGCAACGAGGCTGAGCAAGTAGTCTGAGCTGGCGAACAGAAAGCAAACCACGTCGACCGGCGACGAGAATGGCAAACCGTCAAGGGTTGATTAATCTAAAAGTATCCTGAACAAAGGTATAGGGGGATCGTATATAAACACCGAGGAGCACAGCTCGTCCGATGCAGTTTTTGTGATATAGGGAAGTGGGAAGGGGGTAAAAAAAGATTATAGTAAATAAGTAGTAAAGCGAAGAAGAACAAACAAAAACCAAGTGCAACCAGTGCACAGGATACCTCAAACTAAACGGCAGCTTAGACAAGACTCTGCTTGCTGAAGAAAAGAAAGAAAAGAGAAAAAAAAGAGAGCAAAACAAAAGCCAGGCGCTTGCGGCATCTTAAAGGGTTGGAAGTGTTGGCCTCGTGCTCGAATCTCATCCTCTCATCACACCGCAGCCTGCTATTCTGGGATGGCTTCATGCTGGGGCCTCCGCCAATCGTCGTGCAGGGACCACCGCCTCCGCTGTGTTCGGTGGGTCGGGTGGGCCACCTGGCGGGTATTGAAAGACGATCATTGGCATTCCAGAGGGTCGCACTGCAGGTGAGAGCCAACCAACCAACGCCCGCAACTTAGCGCCCGTGATGAGCAGCGCACCC
Source organism: Aspergillus panamensis (assembly GCA_027569225.1). Lineage (NCBI taxonomy): Eukaryota > Fungi > Ascomycota > Eurotiomycetes > Eurotiales > Aspergillaceae > Aspergillus > Aspergillus panamensis. Next base: position 1,367 of record JAPDER010000067.1, on the reverse strand, counting down.
TGCCCCACTCACAGCGGGGCCAATAGCCGTTGCAGGATAATCAGATAGACTTTGGGGGACGGGAATGCTTCGTATTTTCATGTACACCTCTTGAATTGGTATTCGGCACGGAATACCTACACACTGACAAGAGGGGTAGAGGAGGTGATCTGGGGATCTCGTAGAACCGTCTGAATGAAGACACAGAGAACTAGATTTATATCAGGGACGGGTAACCCCACGACTTCTGCTAACACCTGTCAAGATGCTCCTCTAACATTAATGATAGGTAGACTGGATGATTAGAATCCAGAGCGCGTACCCAATAGCAACTAATCAAAGAGACAACCGACTCGGAGTAAAATGCAAGATTTAGTCGGTACATGAAGACCTACTCGGAGGAAATCCTCACTCGTCCGAAGGATCTGAATAATGTACTTTGTGATGACATGCGGCTGGAGCCTCCACCCACACCCACTAATCCAGAGCACTCTTCTCCAATAATAGGTAGACTAGGTCTTACCTGCGTCCTATTTGATATACCAACTGGCTTGTGGATTGGCTTCTGCTGAGTGGTTGGATCCTGCCAGGTCAGAAACGAGATTATAGAATGTAATTGGTACCGGAGTAGACACTAGTAGAATTGTTGTATTTGAGAAAAAGGGACAAATTGAGAACGGATGTGTGCGAATAGCTGTTTTTTTGCTTCCGAGGAATCCATTCTTCAAATTATCGCACGTAATACTAATTAGTCTAGCAAATGCAATGGATCACTTGGACCAAAAATCCTGCCTTGAAAAGGAATCCACTCGTTGCCCTATTTTGCCCTAGAAATACCCCCATGTCCATAACCAAGGCTATCCTCCAATAATGGAAGTCTTTAGTAGCTGCACTTATTAAGTGCATATCAGAGACCTGCATACTCCTAGTATATCCCGATAGTACAGGGTGTAAGTGCTGAATTCCGGCCTGTGACTGGCAGCGACTACGTAATGTCATGTCTCTAGTGTTGAGAGGGGAAATTCAGGCCTCAAAATCCCAAAGCCCAGGTATTTCGTCAAATAAGAATAAAAGTTATAATAGTATAATAATCAATCCTCTCGGTCCACTATACGCCAGGAAAATGCCAACGGCTCTGTTTCCAGTTGATATCACAAAAAATTTTAGTGGGGGGGGGGGGGGGGGGGGGAAATTTGGAAAAACATAATATTATGGAAAGGAAAAATCCCCAACCGGGAAAAAAAAAAAAAGGAAAAAGCGGGTAAAAAAGTTTAGTGTGGGGATGGTTTATTTTTTAACACCGGGGGCGCCGAAAAAAATTTTTTATGATCAAAGACACAAAAAAATTTTTAAACCCCACAACACCCCCCCGCCCCCCCCCACAGAAT